>CAKNYM010039430.1:37063-54973 GCA_932195095.1 Andricus curvator
TCACTGGTTCACCAGTGATAATTCAAAATACTGATTCAACCAGTGACGACTTCACTGGTTCAGTTTAAAAGAACGCCGAATTTGAAAGGGTACCTCCACGTGTTAAATTTTGCCTTATAATGTAAATTATTTCATCCGAAAATTGTAATATGTCTTAGACCTAGAGCCTGCACTCAGAAAACAAATTTTCTTGAACAAAATAAACTGTTTTGTTGGATATACATGAAAATTTGGTTGAATTAAACAAATTTTTGTTGATTCAACAAAATATTTGATTGACCTAACCAATTTTTTCGGTTGAATCAGCCAAATACTCCATCTACCAAAAGATTTGGTTAAAAACACCAAAAAATTGAGTTGGGTCAACCAAATATTTTGTTGTCCATATAGAAACCAAATTCTATGGTTGAACCAACAAAAATGATGTTGATTCAACCAAATCGTTTTCTGAGTGTGGAGAAATCGAAGGGAAAGAACTCCTAAAAATGCGGTCCAGCGGAGGTGGATTACTGCGGATTATATTAGATTACCCTGGATTACCTCTTTATACAGAATTACACTGGATTGCCTCAGATTACTTTAGGTTTCATAGGATTACCCTGGATTACGTCAAGTTATGATGAATTACTTTGCCTTAACTAAAATCACGTGAGTTTTCAACCAAAAAAGATTACTTTTGGACAAAATTGTTCAATTTTCAATAAATATATGCACTTTTAACCAAATAGTTCAACTTCTAACCAAAAAGAGGAATTTTCAACCAAAAAAACAACGGGTTTTCAGCAAAAAAAGAATTTTCAATGAAAAATTTAATAGTTTAATTTTCAACTGAAAACAATAATTTTTTAACCAAAACTGGAATGGTTAAATTTTCAACCATATAATAGCATTTTTAACCACTAGAGGCTACTGGATCTACATCCCTGAAGCATGTGGTAAATCCAAGTTCCAGTGTAGTTGAATTTTAAACTAAAAAAGATCAATTTTCCACAAAAAATAGAATAGTTACATTTTTAACTTATAAAATTGACTTTATACAAAACAACACAAAATTTCAACAAAAGAGTTACATTTTTAGTCAAAGAGATGAATTTTCAACTGATACTATGCATTTTCAACAAAATTTTCAACCAACAAAGATATATTTTTAACCATGAAGATTAGTTTTCTACCGAAAAAGACGCATTTTCGACAAAATAGTTCATTGTTAAGCAAATAATTGAATTTTGTACTAAAGTATAGTTGAATTTTTAACCTAAAAAGACGAATTTTCGACAAAAAAGTGAAATTTTCAACCAATGAAATGACATTTTTACAAAATTGTTGGATTTTTTATAAAGTAGATTATTTTGCACCACATAATTTAATTTTCAACTAAAAATATGAATTTTCAACCGCGAAGATTTATTTTCTAAGGAATCTGTATTATCATCAGAGAATAACAGAAATTTTTAACGTCTTTTCAGACTAGATGGAATTATGAATTAAAAATTATTTTTAATTAATTTTTTTTTCTGAAAAAAGATCTCTATTCGCTCCACTGGGAATCGAACCACAGAACATCCGATTGCCGGTCGGGTTCTTTCCCATTAAGCTACTAGAGAGATCGAGAGAAGAAACTTTTTTCAGAAAATACATGCATTATTTTGCAAGGTGGTACATATCAAATTTTTCAAGGAATCTGTATTATCATTAGAGAATAACAGAAAATTTTAAAGTCTTTTCAGACTAGATGGAGATATGAATTAAAAATTATTTTAATTAAATTTTTTTCTCAAAAAAGATCGGAATCGGAAGTTCTGTGGTTCGATTCACAGTGGAGCGAATAGAGATCTTTTTTCAGAAAAAAAATTAATTAAAAATCATTTTTAATTCATAACTCCCTCTAGTCTGAAAAGACGTTAAAAATTTCTGTTATTCTCTGATGATAATACGGATTCCTTGAAAATTTTGATTTGTACCACCTAGCAAAATCATGCGTGTCTTTTCTGAAAAAAGTTTCTTCTCTCGATCTCTCTAGTAGCTTGATGGGAAAGCACCTGACCGGCAATCGGAAATCGGAAGAAAAAATTAATTAAAAATAAGATTTATTTTCTACCGAAAAAGGAGAATTTTTTGAAAAATTAATGAATTTTGAAGCAAGTAGATGAATGTTCAACTAAAAAAGATTAATTTTCCGCCAAATAGTTCAATTTTCAACTAAAAAAGATCAATTTTCCAATTAAAATGGAATTTTTAAATTTTAAATTGAAAAAATTAATTTTTTTACAGAAAGAAACGAATTTTCAACAAAATAGTTAAATTTTTAACCAAGGAGATGAGATTTAAACTAAAATGATGAATCTTTAACTGGAATAGTTAAATGTCTAGTAAAAAAAATTGTGAACCAAAAACAACGATTCTGCAACAAAATATGTTGTTGAATTTCAAAACAATAAAATGAATTTTTGTAAATCTAGTTCAAATTTCAATCCAATCAGTGTTGAATTTTCAACTGAAAACAATACATTTTCAACCAGAAATAGAATGGTTACATTAAAATTTTCAGTTAAACAAATTAATTTTCAACCAAAAAAACGAACTTTCAGCAAAATAGTTGAATCAACAATAAATAAAATGAATTTTTAACAAAGCACAGTCGAACTTGGACAAAAAGAAACTTGATGTTCCCTATAATAAAATGATAATTTTCCACAAATATTGGAAAAAGATTCTTTTAATTTAACTGTAAGCCACCGATGGTTGAGAAAGAATTACCTATTATATTTCGGATTATTTCCTACTTTATACTGGTGAAATTGCTTAAAAAATATGAAAATTCCCAAAATGCCATGGTGTTTCTTTATTCCCTAAGTGACTAGGAAAATTACCGTACATTATGGAAACATTATCTTAAAAATGATAGTTTTTACTAAATAATGAAAAAATGGAAGAAGAAAACCTTACAACCAAACGGCACTGAAAACTACGTATGATGTGCGGAAAAAAATTAATATTGAATCAAGAAAATACTTTTTCGAACACGAATGATACAGTGTTTCTTTGTCTTAAGAAAATGTAATTTCTTACAAAAATGTGCGATGGTATCTTAGAGTATTTCAGAGCCAATAAAATGGGTTTTAAAAAAAGTGGCACTAATATGGTTTTGTGAAAAAACCCTTCAAGCATACGGTCAAATTTATTTTGAATATACCGCTGAAAGTAAATGACGTCTCGTATAGCGTATGCGTATGCACGCTGCTGCTACCATGACGCCGTGACTCTCGCTGCTCTTGCGATTTTTCGTTCGTGAATACGTGGATTCTGACTTCAATTTATTGCAAGTTAAATGATTTTTGTCACTGATATTATTTATGGTGTCTCTTTAGTTTCTTTAAAATTGGTAAGCAGGGTGGCGACTTGACCGGGAAACCGGAAAATGACCGGGGATTTGATTAAAAAACCGGGAATTTACTTCTGATTGCAGTAAAATTCAAGAAATTCAACTACTAGGTTAAAAGTTAAACGCTTTTGTTAAAAATTAATTTTTTTTTAATTGAAGATTCATCATCTTAATTTAAAATTCATCTCTATTTGAAAATTAATTTTTTTACTTAGAATTTAACTATTCAATTAGAAAATTGAACTATTTTGCTGAAAATCCGATTTTTTGTTGGTTAAGAATTAGATTTTTAACAAAAGATTTAACTATTCTATTTTGGGTTGAAAATGTATCTTTTTTTTGTATGAAAATTCAACTATTTGGTTGAAAATTTATCTAATATTTTTTATTTTAAAATTAAATTATTCGTTTGAAAATGTATGTACTTTGGGGAAAATTCGTCTTTTTTGTGGAGAATTAATCTTTATGCTTGAAAATTCATCTTTTTTGGTTTAAAATTCAGCCACTCCAATTGAAGATTCATAATTTTAGTTGAAAATTGATCAGTTCGGTTGAAAATTAATTTCTTAAACTGAAAATTTAACTGTACCATTTTTGGTTGAAAACTGATCTTTTCTAGTTCAAAATTCAACGATTTGGATGGCATGTTTTTTTAAATTGAAAATTCAACTATTTCGTTAAAAATTCATGTATTTTGTTAAAAAATCGATTTTTTCGGGTAGAAAATTATCTTTTTCCTTGAGAGTTAATCTTTTTCTTTAAAAATTCTTCTTTTCGGTTAAAAATTCAAGTATTTCAGTTAAATATTTATCATTTTAGTTGAAAAATCATCTTTTAGGTTGGAAATAAAATTAACTGGTTGAAAGATAAATTCTTTTGTTAAAAATTATTGTTTCTTGTTGTTGAAGACTTGTTTTTTCTTTGGATTGAAAGGAATTTTTTGCCGAAAATTCAACTATTTTGTTGGAAATTTGTTTCTTTTTTGGTTAAATTCTTTTTTTAACTGAAACTGTAACTATTATTTCAGTTTAATATTCCATAATTTTAGTTAAAAATTAATCTCTTTGGTTAAACATTCATTTTTTGACTAAAAATCTAATTATTCAATTTTGGTTGAAAAATTATCTTTTTTAGTTGGAAATTCGTCTTTTTTGGTAGAAATTAATCTTCTTAGTTACAAATCTATCTTTTTGGTAAAAATTTAATTATTCCAGTTAAAGATTCATAATTTTAGTTGAAAATTCATCTGTTTGGTTTAAAATTTAAGTATTCCAGTTAAAGATTGACAACTTTAGTGGAAAATTCATCACTTTGTTTGAAAATGTAACAATTTCTTTCAAAGTTACTTTTTATTGTGGAAAATAATTTTTTTAAGTGTAAAAATAACTTATTCCAATTGATTATTCAATAGTTTTAGTTCAATTCAATTATTTCAGTTGAAGAATCATTGTTTTATTTGAAAACTCATCTTTTTCGTTTAAAATTACACTATTCCGGTTGAAGATTCATAACTTTAGTTCAAAATTAAACCATTTCGTTAAAAATCCGTTTTTTTGTTGTTAAAAATTCATTGTTTCAACTGAAAGTTTAAATATTCCATTTTTTGTTAAAAATTGATATTTTTTAGTGGAAAATTCACTTATTTTTTTAAAAATTCATTTATTTTGCAATTTTTTCTCTGTTGTGATAAAGGATGTTTAGAATGAACGTCATATTTCGTCACTATTTTGTTGAAAATGCAATATATTTCAACTTGAAATCTTAGGAATTCAAAGTGTTTCATATTAAATTCAATATAATATTTACAATAATTTTATTTGAAAGCAACTTCTGAAAATGTTTTATTATAAACAATTAGTCTGTATATGAAATTATCAAATTAATATAATATTCAGTTAACTCTCAATAATATAAAAGATTAAATTTGTACCTAACAAGTATCTGCAAAAAAAATCGTTTAAAAGTTCTTTCCCTTCGACTATTTTCACCGCAGTGAACATCAGCATTAAATCTCTTGAAAATATTTTCTTTGCCATAAGGTTCAAAGATTTTCGAATTCGAATAAAATTATTGTAGTTACCATATTGAATTTAATAAGAAAAAAAAAAGAAAGAATTTTCAACAAAGTAGTTGAATTTTAAGCCAAAAAGACGATTTTTCTACAAAGCAGGTGCATTTTCAAACCAAATAGTTGAATATAAAACTAAAAACGATCAATTTTCAACAGAAATTGAAATAGCTAAATTTGCAACTCAAAAAATTGATTTTCAACCAAAAAGATGAATCCTCAATAAAAGTAAAAAATAGCCGAACTTAACCAAAAAGATTAATTTTTCAACGAAAAATGTCATAATTGATACTTCAACCAAAAAATATTTTTATTTTATATCAAAACAGTTGAATTCAGCGAAGAAAGACGAATTTTCAACCAAGCAATTGAATTTGTAATTCAGAATGATGAAAATTCCACAAAAAAGTTGAGTTTTCAACCAAAAAAACGAAGTTTCAAGAAAATAATTCAATCGAGAAAATTCATTTACAAATAAAAAGACAAATGTACAACAAAATACATAAATTTTCAACCAAATTGTTTAATTTTCAGCTGAAAACGATCAATTTTCAACTAAAAAAGACCGATTTTTCAACCAAATAGTTAAATATTCAACCAATGAAATGAATGTTAAACAAAATAGTTGAATTTTTAGCCAAATAGTAGAAACTTTAACCAAATGAGAGGACTTTTCTACCAAAATCTGAATTTTCAATTCAAAAGGACTTTCCTACCAACATCTCAACTTTCAATTCAAAAGGACCAATTTTCTATCCAGAAAGACACATTTTTTAACAAAACAGTTGAATTTTCTACCAAAAAAAAAAAACAAAATTACAACAAAATACCACTAAAATGGATTTTTAGCAAAGTAATTCTACTTTCAACAAAGAAGTTGAATTTTCAATCAAGAAGATTATTTTTTTACCAAAAAATAGGAATTTATAAGAAAATTCATCAATTTTAGTCAAATAGTTGAATTTTCAGTTAAAAATTAATTTTTAAAAACACAGATCGAAAAAATGTATAATTTTAATACTTTTTTCATAAAATGAAGAGATTGCATTTTGAGGTTAGATTTAGAATTCCTTATTTTAAGTAAAAAGCATTCAAACTGAAATTTTGTTCGCTCTATAGACACATTTCTATTTCTAAAAGATTAAAAAATTAAAAATTAATGTTAAAAATTTGAAAATTGATCTGTTTGGTTGAAAATGAGTTTTTTTCTCATTCAGAATTAATTTTTTAAACTGGAAAAGTGATTGTTTCATCTTTTGTCGAAAATTTATATTTTTTTATAGCAATTTAATCTTCTTGGTTAAAAATTAATTTCTCTGTTTGAAAATTCGTTTGTTTTTTGTTTGGAAATTTATTTTACTGACTGAAAATTATTCTACTTTATTTTTGGTAGAAAATTTATCTTTTTAGTTTAAAATGCATGTATTTGGGTGAAGATTAAATTTTTTTTAGTTGAAGATTCATAATTTTAGTTGAAAATTCACTTTAACTATTACATTTTTTGTGGAAAATTGACCTTTTTTGATAGAAATATAATCTTTTTCGTTAAAAAATTATCTGTTTAGTAGAAAATTTAACTATTCTATTTTTTGTTAAGAATTCTTTCATTGAAAAAAAACTTTAGTTGAAAACTCGTTTTTTTGTTGATAGAAAATTCGTCTTTTGGATTGAAAAATCCACTCCATGGTCTCTATGGACAAAATTTCATATTTTTGGTTGAAAATTCATCATTGTGATTAAAAAATAATTTCTTTAGTTGAAAATTCGTATCTTTTGAGTTGAAAATTAATTTTTTTAACTGAAGATAACTATTCCATTTTCGGTTGAAAATTAATTAATTTTGCTGAAAACTCGTTTTTTTTAAATTTACTTTTCTGACTGCAAATTGAAATACTATGTATTATATTTTTGGTTTGTAAATTCATCTTTTTTAGTTTAATATTGAATTATTTTGTTGAGAATTCTCTTTTTTTTTAATTTGATTGTCTTATCTGAAAATTTAATTCTTCTGTTTTTGGTTGAAAAATCTTTTTTTTTTGGTTGAACATTTATTTTTGTGTAATTTTAACTGTTCTAATCTTGGTTGAAAATTGATTATTTGTAGATGAAAATTCATAAACTTTGTTGAAAATGAGTCTTTTTTGGTAGAAAATTAATCTTTTGGGTTGAAAATTCAACTAACTATTTGGTTAAAAATTTATATTTTTGGTTGAAGATTCATCGTTTTAGTTAAAAATTAATTTCTTTGGTTGAAAATTTATCTTTTTGACTTAAAAACACAACTAAAAAGTATCTTAAATATATTTAGAAACAAAATTTATTTCGCATCAATATAATTAATCTTCTAGGTGTATGGTTGGTTTTACCATATACCTAGAAGAATTTAGAAATTGGGATATTGTAGCAACCCTGAAGAAGGCACTGTTCAATGCGAATAATATGTTTTCCATTCCTTTGAATTCTTTTATCATTTAAATTTAGCGCCCTTTCCAATTTGAAGCGATACATTTTCCCGCGAAATTTAAATAATGTAATTATTATTAATAAAAGGAGAAAATACGATTTTTTAAATATAATTCAAAATGCTCATTAAATTGTCAAAGCACATAAAGGTCGAGCATATTCTCGAGTCTTTAGAACACTAAATGGGGTGAAACACGGAGAAAAATGGATGTTTAAATGTAGATGTTCAAAGGGTAAGATTGTTCCGCCTAACATGCAGATATTCATGCCAAACATCTACTATCTTTTTGAGATGTTAGGCGTAAAAATATTTTTATGTTAAACTGTAACATATTCAGATGTTAAAATCATCTGAACGCATGCGCATTGCGCATTCGAATTTCACGACTATATTTGACGGCTATATAATTTCGATATTACAATTATGGAATATTACAATTTTTGAACATTTTCAAAGAATCAAAATTAGCTATCCTTAATTAAAATTGTATAACGACTTTTGTCTGTCTACACGACGGAACAATGTTCTTAAGTTTGAGGTTATATTGACTCGAACACATTTAAACATTTGACAAAATGTTTGTAAATTTATAATAAAATGTGAGTTTAAGTAACCTCAAATAGATAGAATTTTAAATGCAGATTACATATTATTGGTTCTCAGCTTACTTACCCCGTTTTTATTTTTTATTTTGAATTAAAATATTAAACATAACCTCAGCTAGACTGAATGTATTATCTGATCGGCATTTCATATCCTGTATCTGTTTTTCGTTCATGTACGAAAATTCAAGTTTAGTTTTAAATTCACAAATAAGTTATCAATTAATTCCTTAAATGCTCAGAAATAAGTAAATTCCTCAAATATTTACAGCCGTTAATTGACATAACCATACATGTAATATTTCGGATATTTCAGGTTGAACATTTTGGATGTTTCAGAGTAACATCTCACTTTTTAATATCTACAGATCCTAACTTTGAACATCTAGATTGCTGTCCTATATAGTTAAACATAAAATATGTTAACCCTGAAGATCTAGATGTTACGTTTAAACATCCATTTTTCTCCGTGAAAACAGCCCAAAATTTGTATCCTTGTTTATGGACGAACCTAAGTAACAAACGATATATTGTTTTTAAATAGAATATTATATAATTAAGAATATAATATACAAATGTAACGATAACGATGTACGTTTTTGGATGATAAAAAATTGCAGGCTTTCTCGAGCACGAAACTCCCTGGTTTTGCGAATTCGTGTGCGTAATGCTGAAACAATGTGTGTGTGTTCATGACACGCACTCACTCATGCGGGGAAAAGGCTAGACGGGTCAGAGACTTGAGACGCGGTGCGGCGCGGCCTCCAGCAACCTCAGTTCAGTATTTCTTTCTTATTACTTCCACTCTGCTCTTTTCCTTTTCGCCCTCCCGTATAGGCTGGAGCTGGGGTATGCTATAATCATAATGTGTATGTAATCAAGTACGATGAACATTTCATTAAACCTGAACGCCATAGCATAATGCGAACATCCAGCAATTTTAATTTACTTTCAAATTATGCTTTTCCAAATATTATATATAAAATAATCTGCCCGCTTCCCGGGCACATTCTCATCGCTTTCTGCACGGAAAAAATTTATTAGTGAAAAAGTCACGAACTTGTATCTAGGTCTCGGATACGAGATAAAAAAATGAAACATTAAATCCTTATTTCTATGAGAAATGTATGGATAAATTTCGAAGTTTTTTACAAACAGTTCGAATTTCCTACGAACAGTTCCTGAAAATTTCAGACTGAAACAGAAAGAGGAAAAATTTTATTTGTGCGATTTAATTTATATTACTTTACAAATTCGCAACTCAAAGGATTCGAACCCTTAAAGACTGCTGACTCACCAATTTTCTAAACATATAAACCAGGAGTGCGTAAACACGCGCAGCCATCGAGGCAAACAAAAAAATACGTATTATAAAACTTCTAGCCACTCATCCGACGAACTCGAAGCACACATACGAGCGCACACACGCACCGCGCGTTAGGGCGAGCATGTGTGCGGGCCGTGTACAGGCGAACCTACTTTCCAGTTCCCAGATTTGTCGGGCAAGCTCGTGAGTACTCTGAGAATCTTTTCCCAATTACTCGTAATATTTTTGTAATTATTCACGTAAAAAAAAAGTGATGAACCGTTTTAGAATTTTCACATCGTGTGCGCGGGCGGCTCGCGACTGTTGATTCTCGCGCTTCGCGCTCGATACTCTATTTACCTCGGGCTACGCGCTCGGTCTTTGTATTCCCCCCCCCCACATTTGTGCACAGACCTTTTAAAATTAAAGGTCAAAGTATCGACAACTGTAATTTAGTGATTGTGAATTCCCTTTTGTTAAAGCTCCTTCGGCTTTAACGAACACATTCTCATCACTTACCTGTGATTGCTTATTTAGATGTTGCAAAATAAAGTACGAATTGTATTTATCGTGATTACTTTGATATTTGTTCCTGATTTTGCATTTAATTTTATCCTTAGCTACCGTGAACATTTTATATCATTTCAATAAATGTATATTATTACAATTCATAACATGCATTGATATTAAAAACAGACGTGTTTTCGTTGTCTTGTTTTTATAATTGAAAAAACTGCGCATCCTATTAAAAAAAAAAACAATTTTGTTATTATGCATTTTATTGCAACTTGTGTCGTTTTTCCATAAATTTAATTTGTTTATGTTCAATGTTATTTTTTACGATTCGAACCAAAACTATGCATCCTAGCGTAAAGTGGTTCTAAGAAAACTTGTAAATGTAATTTAGGCGAAAAATTTTGTTAGATAAAATGTTGTTGTAGCGTGTATCGTTTTTCCAAAGTTAATTTTTTTATTTTAAATGTATTTTTATACCAAAAGTTTATAACAAATTTGTAGATCTTTTTTGGTTGAACAACTTTTGTCTATTCATCTTTTTTCGTACCTTGCTTTTCCCCAATTTGTTTTATTGTTAAGGTTATTTTTCACGATTGAAACAAAAATTACGCATCTTATCAAAAAATGATTAAAAAATTAATAAATAAAAATTTGAACATTTTAGTTGCTTTTGTTTATAAATGGGAAATTAAAATAGAGCTCAAATTTCCACTCGGTGACTTGTCCCCAAATATAATTCGCACGCAAGAGTGGAGAAATTATTGACAAAAGAATTTTTTGAATAATTTATGCATACATAAATCATTTGAATTAAGTTATGCCAACGGCCATACCACGCTGAAAAACCCAGTTCTCGTCAGATCACTGAAGTTAAGCAGCGTTGGACGCGGTTAGTACTTGGATGGGTGACCATTCAAGAATACTGACATGAGTGCTGTTGGCACATCGTGGGTGTGGTGAGCCCACACTTGTAGTTATTTATAACTACAAGAAAACCCTAGAAACACTACCCGAATCGGGTAGTGTCACGCCTACCCTGAAAGGGAAATGGTTTAATGGTATATATATATATGAGGAATCTAAGAATTACTTTTTAACAAAATACTTAAATTTTCAACCAAATAATTGAATTTTTTAGAAGACAGTTGAATTTTCAACAAAAGAAGATGAATTTTCAATTAAAAAAGACCAATTTTCAGTTCAAATAGACGAATGTTCAAAAAAATAGTTGAATTTTCTACCAAAAAATTAATTTTTAACAAAATACTGGAATTTTCACCAAAAAAATTAAAGTTTCAACAAAAAAGTTGCACTATTAATGAAATATTTGAATTTTCAAGTAAAAGATTGTTTCAAAAAACGTTTGACTTTTAAACCCGAGAAGATGAATTTTCAACAAAAAAGTTCATTTTCGATGAAGAAAGATGAATTTTCAACCAAATAGTTAAATTTTCAAACCAAAAAAACGAATTTGTATAGAAACACTTGAATGTCTAACACTGAAAGTTAAATTTTTAACCAAAGAGATAAACGTTTAACAAAAAAAATGTTCAACTAAGAAGTTCAATTTTTACCTGAGTAGTTGAATTTTCAATTAAAAAATATCAATTTTCAAAAAAATAGTTCAACTTTCAATCAAAGAAATGAATTTTCAAGTAAAATGATGAGCCTTTAACTGATGGAATAGTCAAATTTTCCGTTAAAGAAGTTATAATTTTCAACAACAAAAAAAAAAACGGATTTTCAACGAATAATCCCTAGTAGAAATGTCCGTAGTATGCCGGAATTCACCACCGGCAGAGTACTGATTCAGTACTGACAGCCAGTACTGACCTCCGGAATCCTGCCAGTACTGGCAGAACGTTGGTTTGAAGACCGAATCAGTACCAGTTCGGTGGTAAATAAAAATTCTTATTTGTTAAAGAAATTCTTAAAAATGCTACTAGAATGTTTTCGAAGGATGAAAAATATCAAATCGTGGACAAGATTTTTTTTCACTCAAAAATGGTTTGAAGTCCCTACATAAAAAAGCATGTTAAGAGTTCTAGAAAATCAAACTCTAAAAATAAAAATTATTAAAATGTTCTAAATATATATATATATATATATATATATATATATATATATATATATAATTTATGGTAAAATATTTTTTAATCCCACTTTCTAAAGATCAAATCAACGCGCGTCAACATAAGAGACCCGTGCGGAAAATGTCTTTTTTAGCCTTATTTGAAAAAAGGCTCCCACCAGGCCCTGATAAGGTTGCCTGATTTAAAAATGTATATAACGGCCCTGATCAGGTCCAAATAAGGCCCGGATAGGCTAGCCTTATTTTTAATTAAGGCAATCTGATAAAAGGCCGTATTTACGACCCTGATCAGGTAAGAATAAGGCCCGGATAGATTGCCCTTTTTATTCAGTAACGCAGTTTATTGAAACTTTTCATAATAATGATAATGATTAATAGTCGCTTTCGTAAAAAAAGGAGAAAATACATTAATTCATGTTGATTTTTTTTCATCTAGTATATTAGATTTTTTTACAATAGTTTAACAATAATCTACGGTGCTCTGCTACGTAAAATGCTTGAAATAATAATATTGCAATTTCATCGCATTATTAATCACTATAAATAATAATTAATCAAATTCTGATATCGTAAATTATTTATTATGTATTATGTTGAACAATAATTTTTATTCTAGCTTTAATAAATAAGTTCGTATATTCATATATCTAACTATCATAATGGTATGAACGATAAACCACGATTCATGGATAAAAGATTTGATTTAAAATTTGAAGATTTGAATCTTACCGCCTTGGGCAAAAGTTCGGCTGTGGTGCGCCAGGGCGCGCAACGATTTGCCTCTCTCGCAGCCGAAACGGCGCGCCGAGTGTTTAAGACAGGAGTCGAGGCGTCGAAAATCATACTTACTTGGCATAAATGCTACCGTGATCAACAAGATGGTTACTGCAGGGCGAGGCTCTTCTATTGCACTATGGTCGAGCTGACCCTTGCTGCTGCGAGATATCCGAATGTGGATATCTCGGACGTATAATTTTTGTTAGTCGCGACTGTGTACGCGGGCTGTACGGATACGGTAAATTGTATAGTACTTGACAGAATTAAAAATGATTTTAATATACATTATTGTATGTTAATAATATGTATTTTAATGAAACTTCACATTATATCCCATTTAACTCCCTGATTATTCCTACGATATCCCTGGGACAATACAGAACATAATTAGAATCAAATGGGATATCGCGCAATATTCTATTGCTATAAGGAGCTATTTATATGCCAGTAGTGTGCCAGTACTGTGCAGTACTGATAGTCAGTACTGAGTCAGTACTGGACAAGCTCCGAAAATCAGTACTGGACAGCGTTACAAGCCAGTACTGGCCCAGCACTGGCCCAGTACTGGGAGTCAGTACTGCCAGACCGGCAGTCAGTACTGGGTCAGTACTGCGCCGTTCGTACATTTCTACTAGGGATGTAACAGTAGATAATACAACCATAAAATATTTTTATTTTAAATAAAAAACAGTTAAATTCAACCAAAAAAGATGAATTTTCAACCAAACAGTTGCATTTTCAGACAAAAAAAGAGATGAAATTCTTACTAAAACAGATAAATTCTTAAACCAAAAACACGAAATTTAAAAAAAAGATTTGAATTTTCAACCAAAAAGGATGTCTTTTTAACAAAATTGTTGAATTTTCAACCAACAAAATAAAATTTTTAACTAAAAATATAATCGTCAAGAGGAAGCGACTGCAAACAAAAATAAATATAAATACGCTTGAAAATTAATTTTTTTCACTGTAAATTTAACTATTGTATTTATATTTTTTAGTAGAAATTTAATATTCTTAGCTTAAAATTCATATATTTGGTTAAAAATTTAACGATTTCGTTGAAAATTTATTTTTTAACTGAAAATTTAACTATTCTATTTTTAGTTAAAAATTAATTTCTCTGGTTGAAAATATAACCACTTTGTTGAAAATTCTTTTTTTTTGGTTGAAAATTTATTTTTCTAATTGCAAATTTGAATAGTTTATTTCTGGTTGAAACTTAAACTTTTTTAGTTAAAAATCTATGTATTTGGTTGAAAATTGATGTATTTTGTTAAAAATTCAATTATTTTGGTAGAAAATTCAACCACTTGGTTAAAAATTCATTTTTTTGGTTGAAGATTCATTTCTTATGTTAAAAATTGAACTAATTTGTTGAAAACTCATGTATTTTGTTAAAAATTCATATTTTTTTGGTATAAAATTAATTTTCTTCTTTAAAAATTCATATTCTTGGTCAAAAGTTCTTTTCATTGGTTAAAGATTTAACTATTTTGTTGAAAATTCATTTCTTCAAATTGAAAATGAATTGTTTTAACCGAAAATTCAATTCTTCTATTTTTGGTTCAAAATTTATCTTTTTGAGTTGAAAACTCAACTATTTGGTTGAAAATTCATATATTCTACGTATGCCTTACGTAAGGGACCGTTCAAAAAATACGTAACGGCTTTTGTCTGACAATTTGCACCCTAGCCCCCACCCGCTAACGTGACGCTTTTTCTATAGTAAGTGTATGATGTAACTTTAGGATTAGCGTAACGTTCGAGGTGACCCTCCACCCCCTTAAAAGCGTTACGTATTTTTTGAACGGCCCCTATTTGTGGATGACCCCTTATACAATTCTGCATAACTGTTGTCATTAAAAGTTTTTAAAATAAATTTAGAAACATTTTTTTTGCATTAACATTGTTGATCTCTTGGATCTATGATTGTTTTCATTCCTGAAAGAAAAATTAAGACTGGTCAGGGAAAATGAAAAATTGGTGAGAGAAAAATCAGGGAATTTTGAAATTAGGATTTTGTAGGAACCCTGCTTATACCCTCCTCCTTACAGGGACTCTATATACATTCTATACATTTTCTCGAGAATATTGATTTAAAATATGAAAGAGGAGAAAGTATGATGTTTAATGCATCTCTGTGAGACGAGAGGTGACCTGTGGGGTTATCGACACCGCGAGCGATAGTACTGAACGCACCTTCCGTCGGCCTCTGCGTCAACTCGGCTCTCGGCTGCACTCTGCAGTCTCCATCGGAACCAGCAACTGCACTCTGCAGCAATGTCCAAATAGCAGCAGCAACAACAACAACCGTAAAGTGCATAAGCGGCGGGCTGGTCGGGTTGCTTATAGTCCCAAACACTATATTTCGAGGCACTAGCCTAGAGCCCACCTAAACTAATACTTGTGCGTATAGATATATACATATATAGTGTATACATATACATTTGCGAATATCGTGCACTCGCGTGATCAATATATGCCCCGATGTTCGCCGGAGATGCACGAAGTGTTCTCACCGGCACGGCTGAACCGCTTGTTTGGGTTGGGAACGAAGAGAAGAGTGCAACACCGGGTCGCCGGTCGTTGTCGTATACTCTCTGCTCTTGCTCTTGCTCTTGTTCTTACTTGCATCCCGATTTCGAATTTTTGAGATTCACAGGGTGGCCGCAGTTTAGGGAAAACCTGGAAATCAGAGAAAGTTCAGGGAAAAATCAGGGATTTTGAAAAAAGGGCAAAAGTTTGGGAATTGATGTAAGAAGCACTTTAAGTAACTGTCAAGAATAATCGGGGTTGCCACACAGCTGCTGATTAACAAGAAACTTAAAATGTACATGTGCTACATGTATATCAAGAATTCGGCCAGCAGATGTATTGTTTCATCATCAAGAATTTTCAAAATTCATTGTAGATATGCTGATCAAGACCTAATTATCTCGAGATTTAATTACCAATTTTAATAATGGCATAGGTAAATTCATCTTCTCATGACGAATCCGACGACATAAAAAACTCATTTTTGATAAAAATGTAGTTGTACAGTTTCTTCTTCTGGACGGCAAAGTTGAGTTATGAGTATTTTACGAGCCCTCATTATAAATAATTAGATGGGGGGTAGTTTGATCGCGTGTCAGCGGAGCTTCGCTGACTGACTTTCCCGCGGCTTTCTCACCTCTCGACCCATTCCTACTCTACTTGCTACATAAATATGTACTCGTATTTACGACCTTGCACATTGATTCATTGATTCTTATTGGCGTATTATTCCACGGCTATATACTGTTATTCTTTTGAAGAACGGCTCTATCTACATTTGAAGTCGAACGGAGTTATTGAAGAAAATGTGTTTGCATCTTTACTGATCTGCATCTTTCAGTAACGAGGTCTGCCCGAAAAGTATCCGATCTTGAGCTTTAACTTTGTACCTAGTTGTGCCATTGTCAAGAACAGGTATTTACCAATTAAGGGCGACCTCTGTGAGGCCCCCTACTAAGTGATACGGACCTGCGAATCTTTAGTAGACTGTAAAGAAGATTTTTTCAATTGGCATTAGGGTCGTTAGTATTTATTTTTGTTCTGCAATCAATTTTTAAGAATTATATAATTTTTCTTTTTAAATTAAATTAAATTTTGGATTATTTTTGTTTCGTCCTGGACTGACTCATCGGACTCATCAGTAAGGCTATATGAATCAGTCCTGCCTTAGACAATACATTTTATAATTTATGCATTTAACGGTTTAAATGACCTAAATTAATTATAATGTGTAATTTTTTCAAAAATTGCTATGTTTGTAAATTTTGCAGTTTAAACATAATGCAATTTCAACCGCGGATAGGGGTTGAAACTTATTTAATTTTATTTTTCAAACCGCAAATAAATTTTGTTTTTAAATTAATTTTTAATAATAATATTCCGGCCACGGATAGGGGCCAAAACTGAGTCAGAAAATCAAAAATCATTAAATTGATAACGAATTTGTATCAATATTTATGAATCAACTAAATAATTTTTAAAAAACTTATCCTTCGTAATTTTCCTTCCATCTCCCTTTCCTCCAATACTTCCATTCCTATGTATTATTATGGTTACATCTGCGTAGATGGAGGCTTGGTTCGGACGACACTAAGTAATCACATAATATAACTTTTGAAACATTGACACAACTTAAGACACATTTTTTTTTTTTTCCCCCTTTAAATAATTTTCATGAAAACAACATTTAAAATATTTTAAGAATTAGGAGAAATTTTTATTATTGGGTTCGAGAATGACCCTTCACGTCTGAGACCGCCAAGAGACTAACACGTTTTTTCGAGTTTACCAGATTCTGTAATACTGTAATACGAAACTTTAACATTTTTGAGGAGAGGACATAGCTATAAACCCGACAACGTCGCCTAGAATGCGCTTGTACCTAAGGGTCCAATATGGGCAAAATTCTGTAATTTCCCTTTCGCTCTTATTTGTAAAACCGGTTGATACATTCTGGAAAATGAATTTCTAAAGGGATATAATGTTTGTCTTATTTCTATGAAATCGAAGCTTTTAAGCACTCTCGATCCAGGAGAAAAAAAACAAAATTAATAAAAATTCAACACTTCTTTGTTTGTTTATGTATTACAAAATATTTCTTGTTTTAAGAATTGAAAATTTTATTTTATTTCTTCAATCCCCCCCCCCTCTTTTTTTGGATCAAA
>CAKNYM010039431.1:4849-34268 GCA_932195095.1 Andricus curvator
AAATTGGACATAATTATTGCTTTGGAATTATTGGTTGAAGTAAATTGTACATAAGTATTGCTTTGGAATTATTGGTTGAAGTATATTTGACATAAGTATTGCTTTCGAATTATTGGTTGAAGTAAATTGGACATAATGTTTGCTTTGGAATTATTAGTACTATTATCATGGAGTTAATTGTGTTTTTGTTATTTTAAATTGATTACATATTGTTTGAAGTAAATTGGACAAAACGATTGCTAATTATGATTTTTATTTGGTTTAATTTCGCAATTTGAACAATAACGATTACTTTCGACAATATTTTAATCTGATTGGATTGAGGTCATATATTGGGTGGAATTGAAATAATATAAAAACGTCACAAGTAATTGAAAACATTGAAATTGGCAAAAATGGAGAAGTCGAAGAAAAATTAATAGCGACAACTAATGAAAAAGAAGAAATAAATAATAGCAATGAAATTACTAAAACGAATAATGGTAAAAATTACAACCCTAGTAGCAAGATAACTGCAGACTGACGCAAGCTGGGCGCCAAAAAAAGCAGAATCTGTTTGCAGCCTGGCGCCCGGCTGGTTCCGCTTTGGCGTTCTGTTTTGGCACCAGAGTCTGGTACAGCAGATCCTGGCCCAGACTGGTCATGATATACACCAGACAAAATTAAAATAACGTAAAATGGTACTAAATAAGTTTCTGTACTAGTTTTACACTATATTTCAGCCTTTTCTGGGAAAATATACTGCGGAGACGTCACAACATTCCAAGAGACACACTGAAATATTAAAAATATAACCTGTTGTCGTATAAGCTTGCATGTTTGGTCATACTTGTGAATCGTTCAAATTTCCGATTGCTAGATTTTCAACTTCATTGTTTATATTCTACATTAATGACTAGTGTTTAAACTAAATACCAGAATCTGATTCCTTTATTCGCCAGATTCTGTTTTTCGTCTGGTCTGCTCATTTCTCCCGCCAGTCTGGTCGACTAGAGGGAGCAGATGCTGAGCCAGACTCTGGCCTCTGTCATACAAGGTAGACGTTGCTACTAGGGAGAAAATATAATAATGCAGCACACATCAAAGTTGACGATTCACTTTATAACGATAATCGCATTATATTAAATGATGCGGAAAGAATTATATATTAATCAATGAAGGAAGAAATGGTGAACTGGATGATAGGCACATTGACAAATTTGCAAAGTTATTGTAAATGCATTCGGGTTACCAAATGAGAAGTAT
This sequence comes from Andricus curvator, assembly GCA_932195095.1. Lineage (NCBI taxonomy): Eukaryota > Metazoa > Arthropoda > Insecta > Hymenoptera > Cynipidae > Andricus > Andricus curvator. The sequence goes on from CAKNYM010039431.1 coordinate 6,095, forward strand.
GTACATTATATATGAAGGCAAATAAATGTCTACAGAAAAAATATGTAAAAGAAATAAATCCTAATCAAAAGCACATTCAAATTTTATTTACGGGAAACGAAAAAATAGGTCACTGGTTTTGTGTATACTACGATTCAAAGGTTTTATACGTATATGATAGTTTAAATAACAATTATGTACCAGAAGACGCTAGATCATTCATTGACACATTATTTCCTTTTCAACTTCAGATAGTTTTCGAAACTGTACAAAGGCAGCCAAATATTTATGATTGTGGAGTTTATGCTATCGCTTTTGTAACATCTTTGGCTTTTGATATTATTCAAAAAGAAGCCTCTTACAATCATGTTCAAATGAGATCACACCTATTAAAAATGTTTGATACCAATTATCTCATTAAATTCCCAAATAACGAGAATGAATCTCAAAATCAACGACTTTTAAATGATAAAAAATAACGTGAATGAAAGTGTTAATAGTATGAAAACGGAGATAAATAATTATTGCATTAAAAGAGTAAAAGAATGTGACATGGAAAATGATTGGATATTAATAGAAAGGCGTAAAAAATTTAAAGTTAATGAAGATGAACATAAAATGAAACAGAGTATATGTAGAGTATGTATAGGAGCGGGTTATATATATATATATATATATATATATATATATTTATATGAGTATGTGTAAGCTGGAGTACGTGTGTGAGTATAAGCCGCGATAATGATGAGTGAGTCACCCAGCTAACACAGTTACTAGTCCGAATAGTCACATAATTGTAACAAGATTAAAAAAACCAGTCACTGGTGACTTCCATGCTGGTCACCCAGTGACAATATATTTCCCACTCAAAGTAGTAACAAATTACAAGCGAAGCAGGTAACATTATCCCGCCATTGTAATCACATGCTTGTAACAAAGTGATGTTTGGAAACGCAACGTGCAATGACAGCTTAACCTCAAAATATACATCGTTTCGGAATTATAATTATGAATATTTTTGCAAAAATGTTGGAAAGGAACATAATTAAACGATAAATAAGTTCCAGAAAAGGGAGATAATATGTGAACAAAGCTTTTATAAAAAAACAGATATTTATCAGCTGAACCCTTACGAAAAAGAAATTACATTATAGAGGTTAGACCCAAAATGTATATGTATAAATGAAGATCGCTGCCGGCTGTTACCGCCATGTTACTAGTCTGACAGGGAACGGTTGCAAACAAGCCTCCCTAGTAAACTACGGCGATTATGCCGTTACCTGCTAGGAGACTGAGATACAAGTAACAATTCCTCTGATAACATGTGATCATTCAGGAACCTTTCAGGATGGTAACAGGTTAGCTGGGCAGTCGATTGGTGTTAGCCAAATAGGAAGTATCTAATGTATCTAAAGGTGAAAGTATATTAAATAAACTATACCGTAGTGCTATGTAATTTATTGTGTTCTTGTTACCCTTGTGACCACTTTATATATAGAACAACTGGCGACGAGGATAAAAATAATAATGAGTTTAATTGAACGATTAACTGAAAATTATGTCAGATTCTAGTGAAAGACAAAAGGAAAGTTTTCAAGACATTAAACTTGCAGAAATTTATAAACTGAAGAAACCGAAATTAATTGAAAAGCTCTTGGAATTGGGATTTTCGATCGACGAGTCAAGTACTGTTGAATCATTAAGAAGATTATTATCTGAGACTATAAAAAGAAATATTCGACTAAAAGTGAAGAAAGTTCGGAGGGTGAAAAAGTGATTGAAAGTAAAGTACTAATTAAGACTGAAGAAGCGGAAATTCAAATGGAATTATCAGCTAAACTGGATTTTGATCTCAAAACGGACGATTGGGAAATGTTTACGGAACGGCTGGAACAATATTTCGTAGCAAACGAGATAACTGCAGCGGAAAAGAAGCGTGCAGTGTTGTTGAGTAAGGTGAATGCGGAGACTTATGCATTAATTCGAAAAGTGTGTGCTCCAACTAAACCAGCAAAAATGACATTTGAAGAAATTGTGAAAAAAATTCAAGACTATTTAAAACCACAAGCATCTCATCTAGTCTACAGAGCACAATTTAGACAAAGGAAACAAAAGGAATCAGAATCAGTAGCTGAATACATTGCAGCACTCAAAGATTTAGCTAATAAATGCAAATTTACGGATTTAAACGACCAAGTTATGGATCAACTTGTAGGTGGACTACGTCATAGAGGCACGAGAATTGAAATATTAAAGTTAGAAGATCCGACTCTAGAAAAAGCGGTCAAGACGGCTTTAGCAGCGGAAACTGCATTTGCCGGGGCATGCAATTTGAGTGAAAGTGGAGAAAAAGAGGAAAACCATACTGAAGCAATCCACAAAATGTCCCAGGGAAGATATCAGCGGCCGATCTACAGGGATGATAAAGCAGGTAATTTTGGAAAGATACACTTGCCATCGTCATCAAGTGAAGGACCTTCAGAATCTAAATCAACCTCAGGGACAAGAAATCCAATTACTTGTCATTGTTGTGGTAAGCCATATCATTTTAAGAAAGATTGTAGATTCCGGGAAAAATCATGTTTGCGTTGTGGTATTAAAGGTCATCTAATTGCGGTTTGTACTGATAGAAATAGACATATCGATAAAAGTAAGAATTTAAAGCAAACGGATAAAAATACGCGCTTAAAATATTTATCGGAAAGAAGCCAGTCTAGTGACAGCAGTACCGAGAGTATAGTTTCAGAATTAGAAAATTTCAGATTAAACACTACTGCCGATTTTTCTTAATTAAACCCGTATATATATATCCGGAAGATTAAAGATAGACCCACAGTTTTTATCAGTTTGCATCAAAAATATTAAAATTAAAATGGAAATTGATTCCGGTGCAGCTATATCAGCCATATCTGAGTAAGATAAAATTAAGTATTTTCCAAATATTAAAATGGTGCAAACTGACATAACATTTGAAAATTATGATGAAACAATCACTTGCCCAATAGGAATGTTACGTAAAGTAGAAGTTAGAGCAAACAATTTTACAGTGTTATCAGATTTATATACCGTAAAAACTAAGAGCCCGCCAAGTCTAATTTGATCATGGTTAAAGGCAATAGGACTTTGGCCATTAATAATTTCGGAACAAACTCATAAAATTAAAACTGATGAAATGTTAACAAATAACACAGAAGTGATTAAAAAAGAACTAGAAAAGGAATTTGAAACTATCTTTTCACCGGGTTTAGGACATTTCAATAAAGGCGAAATAAAACTAGTTTTAAAAGAAGGTAGTAAGCCAAAATATTTGCCAGCTAGAAAAACAGCCTTCGCCTTAGAAAAGAAAATAGAAAAAAAGTCAGATCGGCTAATTCAAGAAAACGTATTGAAACCTGTTGAAAATAGTGAATGGGCAACACCAATTGTACCGGTAATTAAATCCAATGGGGATATTCGAATATGCGGCGATTTTAAAATAACACTGAATCCAAAACTAGTAATTGATAGATATCCATTGCCTCAGTTACACCATTTGATATCAAAGTTACAAGGGGGTAAAATTTTTTCAAAAATAGATCTATAAGAAGCATATCAACAGGTTCCAGTACATGTAGAGTCAAGACAATACTTAACTATCAGCACTCATAAAGGATTGTTACAATATATTAAAATGCCCTATGGAATTGCTTCAGCCCCAGGATACTTTCAAAGGCTAATACATACATTGATCAGCAGTTCGAACTCGAAAGTTCATTGCCTCACTACCCGATTCGGGTAGTGTTTCTAGGTGGATATTTACTACCAATGTGGGCCCACCACACCCACGACGGGCCAACAGCACGCAGTATTCCTGAAATGTCACCCATCCAAGTACTAACCGCGCCCAACAATGCTTAACTTCAGTGATCTTACGAGAACTGGTGTTTTCAGCGTGGTATCGCCGTTGGCGATATATATATATATATCAAAGGCTAATAGAATCGATAATTAATGACATACCAGATTTAGTAGCATTTCTCGACGACGTAATTGTTACTGGCAAAACATTAACCCTTCGAGGACAACGTGGAATCGTGGGACGTATAGAGCAACGTGGGGTGTTTGCACACCCCACTCTGTTTTTTGCGTTTAAATTTTTAATGGCTCATTTCCGGGTTTCGAGAAATACTTGGATTCAATCCCAAATACCTAGAATCAAAAAAAAAAAAAAAAAAAAAAGAAAAAAAAGAGAAGAAGCAAAAAAAAAGCGTCAGGGGCTGAAGTGATACTGAAAAAGAAGGTACTCAAAGCGGGAAGCCTTCTTGCAACCTGTACATAGGGAATATGCGTTTTTTGTTCCGTTGGGGTGGCCATATACCCCATGTTGTCCTCGAAGGGTTAAAAGATCATGTAGTTACCTTCAAGACAGTGTTAGAACGTTTGGAAGAGGTCGGATTAAAAGTTCAAAAAAGTAAATGTGAATTTAAAAAAAATAAAATATCTGGGTCATGAGATTTCGGAAAAAGGTATTCACACGTTACCAGAAAAGATTAGAGCAATAACAGAAATGAAAGAACCGAAAAATTCCAAAGAACTAGCCACTTTCATAGGTAAAATAATATATTATGGTAGATATATAAAAAATTGTGCAGACAAATTTAGACCTTTATATGATTGCCTTAAAGGAAATGAATTCATTTGGACCTCTGAATGTAAAAAAGCTTTTGAATTAGCAAAAAAAAATCTCACATCAAGCGAAGTTTTAATGAAATACAACCCGGAATTACCTTTAATACTAGCTTGTGACGCGTCACCACTGCTCAAAAAAATTATGCACAAATCGATCAAGAAGCAGCAGCAATAATATTCGGAGTTACGAAGTTTTATGATTTTGTTTATGGTAGAAAGTTTATATTGCGTACAGACAACAAACCGCTAGCAAGAATTCTGGGTCCAAGTAAAGGAATTCCGTTAATTGCCGCAAGTAGACTTCAAAGCTGGGCTCATTTTTTAACAGCATTCAATTATGAAGTTTAATGGGTACGTTCGGAGCAAAATTGTAATGTTGATGCCCTTTCTAGGTTACCGTTAGCGCTTAGTAAATTGGAAAAAGAATCTGCCAGTAAATTTAAAGAATATACTTATTTACACCATGTAGTGGAAAGTAATATAGCGTGTTTAGACTACAAAGCGGTGGGGAGAGAAACAAGCAAAGATAAGACACTGGCTGTAGTAAAACGTTTTGTAGAAGATGGCTAGCCGGATAATATTAAAAAAGTCGAAGACGAAGTAAAGCCGTTTGTGCACAGAAAAGATGAGTTGTCCCTTGAGCGTGGTTGCTTAATGTGGGGATGTAGAGTTGTAGTATCGAATAGATTAAAGGAAGATGTAATTCAGGAACTGCATGCTGGCCATTTTGGAATTGTGAAAATAAAAAGCATTGCCAGATCATTTGTGTGGTGGCCAAAAATTGGTAGCGACTTGGGAAAAACGGCGAAAAATTGTAAAAATTGCTGCGAAAATCAGGACAACCCTCGAAAAACGCCACTGATACCATGGAAATGGCCTGAAAGACCGTGGCACAGAATTCATACAGACTTCGCTGGTCCCTTTTTGGGTCATACATTTTTATTAGTTATCTATGCTCATTCCAAATGGCCGGAAATATTTGTAATGAGCAGAATAACGTCGGAAGCTACGATTGAAGTTTTTCGAGGGTTGTTCACGATTCACGGATTGCCACACCACATTGTAAGCGATTCAGGCAGTCAGTATACAAGCAAAGAATTCCAAGAATTCCTTGTAAAATTAGGCATTAAACATATACGTATACAGCTCCTGCTCACCCAGCCACAAACTGCGTGGCAGAAAACTTCGTAAAACGTTTAAAAAAAAGATAAAAGCGTTACTTCGAGAGGGAAACAATGTTAAACAAGAATTACAGAAATTTTTGTTTTATCATCGTTCGACGAAACATTCCACGCAGGAGAAAGTCCAGCAAAACTAATGTTTAACAGAGAATTGCGTACGCCAATGCACATATTCCGGCCTTGTGTTGAAAATACGGTTCGGGAAAAACCGTACGATCAAATTAGATTTAGGAAAGATGGCAGAAAAGCGGAGTTTCAAATAAGTGACAGAGTAATGGCAAAAGATTTTCGAAAAAGCTCAGAACCGTGGTCTGAAGCAATTATAGAAAAAAAGTTTGCGGAAGCAACCTATGAGGTTAGATTTAAGTCGAGAGATCTTGCAAAAAGCCACATTGATCAGTTAATATCGTTTAATATAAACAAAAATAACTTTGGCGAAAATGAAAGGTCAGATTCATCGGAAAACAGTATTGTAGAGCAAACTGATTTGGAAAAAGTAAAAAAAAAAGAGAGAAAAGGAGTATTGAGCCAAGGCGTTCGAGAAGATTGTTAGAAAAAAAATAAACAGTAAAAGTTCCGGTTAATACACGGAGAAAATTTGTGTGTTAAATTTTACATAACTTAGTTCGGTAAACGGAGGACATTACGGCATTATATTAAAATTTCACTTCCAGTCATGTAAAATGAAATTGGGTAATATTTGCTGTGGAAATATGAATTATTAATATAAATTCATTAAAATTTAATTCCAGATTCAGTAAGAAATAATACAACTAGATAATAAAGATTACCTGATAGTTGGGTAAAATGACATGTCGATTACCTACCAGTTAGGTAAAATGAGTCGAACTGTTAGGTACAGTTTCAATCAAAGAAAACAAAGTCTACCTCTCTAAATGTGTGAATTTTACATCCCAGTCATGCAAAATTTCGTGCACCAGCGAAAAAAAAACATTCTTGCTACAAGCAGATTCTGTGGAAGGTCATCCACTATTACACACATATAATACAATTCATAAGTATATTGTTGGTACATATACACAATTTAACTTAAACAATTACATTAAATTACAATACATTACATACGGTGTAGTCGCACGCTTTTAACGATATTAACGCTATTAAAAACCGAAAACGCTGTGACGGGTTTCGAACCGCCTAAGTCCTAAGCTACGTTTAACGCGTTCTATCGCTAACAACTAAACCTCACGGCTAACCTAACACTTGGAATATCGAGAAAAAAAGCTCGGCTATGAAGTTAAAGTACGAGTATGTCAGGGCCGTACAAAAAAATATCTGATCCCCGTTTCATCGAAATTTGTTATTTTAACATTTTGTTAATAAGCGGGCTTATAAATTTGTAGGAAGTAAATAAAAACATTGGATAATTTTTTTTTTATTTTGTAACCTTAAAACTTTAAACTATTCAATTTTCAATATTTTAAATTTTTGCATGATCTACTTTTTAAAGATACTAGAACATTGTGCGTGCTATGCGCGCAATAATTACCCTTTCTTTAGAAAAAGAACTCGGTTCATTTTTCAACATTTTTTTATAGATTTTACAGAAAATCTTATATTATTTGAGAACGTTGCATATGATTTACAGAAGTTTCCTTATTATAGCGAGAAAATTCCAGTGGATTCAATATGAATGACAATTTTTTCCACTTACTTACAATTCTTTCTTTTGGTGGAAAATTAGTTTTTTTATTCAAAATAATTTTTTTAAACTAAAAAGTCAACTAAATTTTGTTTTGAAAATTTTTTATAGACATTTAATCTTTTCGGTAGAGAATTCATTTGTTTTCTTGAAAATTTAAATACTTCTACGAAAATTTAAGTTTATGCTTAAAAACTTATTTCTCTATCTGAAAATGTAACTAATCTATTTTTTGTTGAAAATTTATCTTTTTTAGTTAAAAATGTATCTATTTTCTTTGAAGTTTGTATTTTTTTGGTAGAAAATTAACCTTTTTAGTTAAAATTCATGTATTTTATTTAATTTTTTTGGATAAAAAATAGTTTTTTCTTGTTAAAAATTGATTTTTCAAACTAAAAATTTAACTCAATTTCTTATCGAGATTCTTTTTCATACAAATTTAATCTTTTTGGTAAATAATTCATTTGTTTAGTTGAAAATTCATTTTATTTGCTTAAAAACTTATTTCTCTAAGTAAAAATTAAACTATTCTATGCCTTGTTAAAAATTTATATTTTTCAGTTGAAAATTCATCCATTTAGTGGAAAATTTATCTTTTTTTTTATTGAAGATGCAACTATTGGGTTGAAAAGTCCATTAAAAATTAAAAATTTTGAGGGAAAATTGATGTATTTTCTTAAAGATTATTCTTTTTTGGTGGAAAATTAATGTTTTTGGTTGAAATTTTGATTTCTTTAGTTGAAAATTACTTTTGAAATTAAAAATTAACTTTTTTAAATAAAAATTTAAAAATTAATTTTTTCAACTAAAAATTTAAATATATTCCATTTTTCGTCAAATTTTTTTTTATAGCCATTACATCTTTTCGGTTCAAAATTCATTTGTTTGGTTAAAAATTTAAGTTCGAAGTCAGTTGTCCAGCGCCGTCCGATGTTTTTCATCACCCGCATCTTTACACGTCAATTTTTAAATACATTCTACTTTTATTCAGTAACTTAATAAGTATTATCTACTGAGAGTAAAGGATAGTCTATATATTTAAATATTTTCTGAAATCCTACAATATCAACCGAAACTTAAAAATGTTAAAGTTTTCACCGGGGACTTGGCTTTAAACTTCAGCCCTGAGAATGTTGACGTCCATAGCGATTCTCATTTTACCTTACTGTTGTGTAATTCCTCTCCTAATGAAAGTGAAAATCTCTTTAAAAATTCTGCAATTTATACTTTCTTTTAAGTGAATCGTTAACATCACACATAAGTAAACTTTATATCATTCATTTAATGAAAATTTACAATAATTTTCGTTATTTTATAATATACTGGTATGGAAATAATACAACCCTTATATCAATTATTACATATCAGAATTTTCACTTCTAGACTTGAAATTTTACATAACTCTTTTGTATTATTTATAGTTCTGTTTTGTATTAAATACTAAAATAATTGTAAACTTTATCTAAATGCAGTAATGTCCTCCATTTACCGAACTAATTGGGTAAATTTTAATATACAAATTTTCTCCGTGTAGTAATTTATCATGGAATTAGGCGATAGGAAAGATAGTTGCTTAAAACAGACTTATTGTAAAGAAACAGGTAAACGCTTATTTAAAGAGCGGAAGAGTTGTAGAGTATGTATAGGAGCGGGTTTGAATATATATATATATATATATATATATATATATGTATGTTGGTATATTTGTGTATGTGTGTGAGTATAAACCGCGATAATGATGAGTGAGTCAGTCAATTGGTGTTAGCCAGATATTAAATATTAAATAAACTATACCGTAGTGCTATGTAATTTATTGTGTTCTTGTTACCCTTGTGACCACTTTATATATAGAACAGTATACTAGCAAATAAAAAAGAAATATCTACAAATTGCACAGAACATTCTAAATATACAATCAATGAAAGTAATAAAATCTTTACAGAAAGAAAGCAATTACATATTATTAGTAGTATTAATCATGATCATAAATATACATGTAATTTGAAGAAGATATTCAATCAATTTATCCTGATCATAATTATTATTCTCATTTAGAAAATAAAAGTCATAATAATGATTTTACGGAAAATAGTTTCACTAAAGAAGATGAAATATCAGATTTTAAAGCACTGAAATTTGATAAACAAAAACGATATTATAAAATAAAGATTGAAAAAAATAATGATTATAAAAAAAATGAAAAAAGTGATGATCAGAGATTAAAACAGTCAGAGAAACAAACAAAAATATCGTTCTAGAAAGAAATTAGAACAGTATAATAAATGTAAAAAAGAAGCAGGAAAAATTGAACGTATGACATTGAATAATCTTATTCATGAACAAACAAAGTTTAAGCAACAGGAAATAGAAGAAAAAAAATCAAAATAAAATAATAATGTGCAACAATGATTTTGAAACTCGTGTACGTCAGAGAATAAATGAAAAAAGTAATGCGAATATTTGGAGAGTAGATATGAATGAAAAAGACATAATGAAAAAAATTCAGAAAGAATTAATTATAATAAAAAAATACGAAAATAATAAACCTTTAAACATAATAATAAAAGATATAGAAGAAGCATCAAATTCATCGTCAGAAGGGAATACTTTCACTGATAATCGTAAAATTAGTGATACTGTTAATGCATCTCACATTTCTAATTATTCAGAAGATTATCTTGGTAAAATGATCATCCCATGTAAACATTGGGGGCTAAACATTTTCAAGATGAAAAAGTTAAGAACTGCAAAAGTTCTTTCAACGATTGCTGTAGTCATCGTGGTGTAAACTTAAACTCAATACCGTATCCTAATGAATTAGGAACATTGTTAGATGGATCTCATAGTAAATCACATCATTTTAAGAATAATATAAGGTTTCATTCAATCATTCAATGCTAATGTTGTTAATTTTAATGGTAGGAAGCGAGGAACATTTTGTTTTAAAATTCAGGGACAGATTTATTATCAAATAAAAAATGCTTTATATCCTGAAAAAGATGATGATCCATGCTTTGGGCAACTTTTCATTTATGATCATGACGAATCAGTTCTGTATAGACTGAATCAAAATGAAAAGTTAGATAAAGAAATCTTACGAAAATAGAAAACATAATGAGAACGTATAATGCTTTCACAAAATATTATTAAATGATTTCAGAAGTTATTAATATAGAAACAGAATTAGCAAGAAAAAATAATAAAAAAATTACAGAATTAAAATTACTATTTACTTTAAAGAAATGTTTGGATCGAGGAAGATATAATTTTCAAAGAACTAATGAGGTAGCTGCTAGTTTTAATACGAATTCCGAATGTGAAATACCAGAATCTTATGTTACTCTTTTCAATAAATATACTAAGGAATTGAAATTAGTGAGTAATTTAGATCCTAATGTTGAACCTTGGCTATATCCCTTATTTTATCCTCATGGAAATCAAGGTTATAATACTACTATGATTCGCTGTGATGTTCATCAAAGGAATAGAAATCATACGATTTCAAGAGCAGCTTTTATAAAAAATAAAATAGCGATAAGGGATGATGAATTTAATCCATTCTTATATGGTGGAAGATTATTCCAACAATTGGTGGTAGATAATTATGTGAAAGTAGAAAAAGATAGACTCCAATATTGTGCATATAATGAAAAACAATTACGAAGTGAAACATACAAGGGATTAGTTGATCACATGCATAACAGAGCGAAAGAAACTGATACACACGTTGGAAAAATGGTGGTATTATCATCAACATTTATCGGATCCCCTTACAATATGATGCAACAATATCAAGATTCTATGGCCATTGTGAGTAAACATGGTAAACCAGATTTTTTTATAACAATGACATGTAATCCATGATGGAAAAAATACAGGAAAATGTTCTGCCTAATCAAACTGCTGCAGATAGACCCGACATTGTAACGAGAGTATTTGCTTTGAAAGTAAATCATTTAATACAAACAGTTGTTGATCAAAAATTATTCGGAGATGTTAAATCGTACGTTTATGTTGTAGAATTTCGAAAAAGGAGACTACCACATATTAATTTGCTGGTTATATTGAAAGATAATTCAAAAATATTAACACCCGAATGTGTGGATCGTTATATTTCAGCAGAAATTCCTGATGAAGATGTAAATACAACATCGTACAGTATCGCAGGTCAAATACAGAAAAAACGTATGAAAGACCAAATGGATATAATGTTGACAATCGTTATGTTGTTCCATATGGTCCAAAACTTTCACAATTAATCAATTGTCACATAAATGTTGAAGTTGTTTCAAGCATAAAGTCCGTTAAATATGTATATAAATACATTTACAAAGGACATGATGCAGCTTCAATAATTATCACAAACAATAATGGCGAAACTGCTATTAATCATGATGAAATAAGTCATTATGAGGAGAATAGGTATGTAGGTCCATAGTTGAAGCCGTATGGAGAATTTTAAGTAAACCATTATAAAAAAAGTCACAGCATTAATCGTTTGCCTATACATTTACCTCATGAACAGAATGTTATTATTCATGAAGGAGATGTTCATAATAATCAAGTTTCGTTTAATTTGAAAAAAAAACAAAATTATTGGATTATTTCGATTTGAAATCACGTGATCCTGAAGCGAATCAATATTATTATACAGAAATACCTGAGCACTATACTTGGAATAAAAAAAAACCTTCAATGGCAAAAACGAAAGCGTATAGAAAAAACAATGGGAAGAATGTATTTGGTTAATCCATGCCAGATAGAGTTAATTCATCTAAGATTACTGTTACTAACAGTAAAAGGTGCAACATCATTTGAATCATTGAAAAAAGTAAATGGAGTAAATCAAGAAACATTCGCTTCAGCTTGTTTAGCGTTAGGACTCATTGAGCATGATACTGAATGGAAAAGAGCAATTGAAGAAGGTATTGCGTGGATGATGCCTCAAACGCTTCGTCGGTTAATTATTAGAATTTTGATTATTTGTCGACCAATATATTCAGATGAACTTTGGGATGAATTCAAGGAACAAATTTCAGAAGATTATAGAAGAAATCATGCAAATATTGATGCACAAAATAAGGCTTATAGAAGTATAAAAAAATTGCTATCTGAAGAAGGATTTCAGTTAACTGATTTTACAGGATTATTGGATATAGAATATGAAGATGATGTTATTTACACGACAAACGATATAAATTTGCATGAAGAAATTAATATTACAGAACAAAAATATCATAAATTAAATTTGAGGCAGAAGAATGTTGTTGATCCTGCATGAAAAGCAGTAGATGATTATAGTGGAAAATACTGCAAATGTATATACATTGATGGGCCTGAAGGCTCAGGCAAAACTTTTGTATACACAAGTCTTTGGCATTTATTAAGAAGCATAGGGGGAAAAGGTTGTAATATGGCATTTACAGGAATCGCTGCTACTATACTTCCAATGGGAAAAAACAGTTCATAAAGTTTTGGGCTTACCAGTTCCACTATACAGTGATTCATCATCATCTATTAAGGTTCAATCTAAAAAACGCCTGTATCTCAAGGATATTGATGTATTCCTTTGGGATGAAGCACCTATGGCTCCGAAGTATGCATTAGAAATCATGGACAGGACACTAAGAGATATCACAATATCAAATGTTATATTTGGCGGTTACTGCGTGGTTTAACAAGCTATCTTCGGCTTTTTCCCAGGTATCCGCCTTGCATGAGAGGTTCAATACTCTCTTTCTTGCCTTCTCATTTCCTGTGGTTCTATGTTCGTAAAATGAAATTCCTGACTAGGATTCTATTTTGTCATTAAGATTGGTTGCAAGTCAACAAACGTTACACAGGTTATGAAGATTCATGGACATATCTCATCATGAGAATCATGGACCGTTTGAAGAGCAAATTGTCATTGGTAACTTCGTTCAGACAGATAAAGAACCATCCATTGTAAGGTATGAGATAGGTACAAAAGAAGAAAGAGCAGAGGGAAAGAGAGGCTGTTGGGACGAGGAATGCACGGAGAGTAAAGAGTGTGTAGGAAAATAGAGAAAATAAGCAATGGGGAAGGGGGAATACAACAGGAGAAAAAGAGAACATGAGAGCATGCTGGAAAGCAAAAGGCAAACGGGAAAGGAGAAATACACGGAAGAAGGAGAAAAAGCGATCAAAGGAGGTAGAGTTTGGGACTTGATAAATGGGGGAAGAGGAGGAAGGAAGGACGTGAATGAAGAAATAGAAATGGGTGAGTGGACGGATTATTTCAAGGGTCTGTTAGGGGGAGAGCAGTATAGGATTAAGGTGAAAAATAGCAGGATAGTCCACGGAGAAATGAAGGAAGGGAATGAAATAACAAGAGAAGAAGTGGATGAGGCAATAGATAGACTAAAAAAAAGGCTACAGGAGAGGATGGCATGGAGAACGAAGCGATGAAGTATGGAGGAGAAGGGGTGAGGGAAGGGATGTAGAAGATCTGCAACAAGGTCTGGAAAGGAGAAGGATGGTCGGAGGAGTAGATGACAGGGCTGGCGGTACCGCTTGTCAAGAACAGGGAGGGCAAGAAGGTAGAGGAGTACAGAGGGATTACTCTCATGCCAGTGAGCTATACAATATATGCAGAAATTCTAAGAAAAAGGTTAAAGAGTCAGATAGAAGAAAAAGAAAGTATCCCACACAATCAGACGGGGTTTAGAAAAGGGATGGGGACTATAGATAACATTTACGCATTCAACTACTTGGTTACCAGAAATCTAGGGAGAAAGAAAGGCAAATTAGTCGCATTTTTTGTAGATTTCAAAGCTGATTTTGACTCAGTAAACAGAAAAGTGTTATGGCAGGCAGTGAAAGAGAAGGGAATAGAGGAAAGGTTGGTGGAGAGGATGCAGGAAATTTTCACAGAAACCAGGATTAGGGTGAAGATAGGAAAGAAAAAAGTGGAGGTATTCTGGACAGGGAGAGGTCTAAGGCAAGGGTGCCCGTTGAGTACGCTACTTTTCAACATGCTGCTGGCAGACTTAGAGGAGAAGTTAAAGGAGAAAGGGAAAGGGGGAACGGTTTTAGGTAATAGGAAACTATACTCTCTAGCATACGTGGACGACGTAGTTCTGTTAGAAAATTATGAGAAGGGGATGAACCTAATGATGAGAATTTTCGAAGAGTATGTAGGAGCAAAATATTTGACGGTGAACGTGGAGAAGACCAAGGTGATGTGCTGCAGAAGAAGAAAGACCAAAATAGATTACGTTTGGAAGATGAACGGACAAAAAACAGTGGAAATTGTATAGAAGTTCAGTTACCTAGGTTTTTGGTTTGAGCAAGGAGGGGGAAACGTAGTGCAGGTGAGGAAAAAAATCGAATGTGCGAGTAAAGTAATGGGCCAAGTATGGGGTATAGAAAAGAGAAGGTTTAACAACGATTGGAGGCTGAGGGTTTGGCTGTTTGATGCGTTGGTTTGGGCGGTGTTGTGTTATGGAGTGGAGGTCTGGGGATGGAAGGAACATAGGAAAGTGGAAAGCATGCATGAGAGATTTCTGAGATGGGTAATGGGGGTTAGTTGAACTTGCCCAGGATACAAATTGAGGAAAGAATTAGGAAGCGAAAAAATGGTAACTAGACAAATTAAGAGTGTCTGGATGTTTCAAGAGAAGCTGAAAAGGGGAGAGGGGAGCAGAATAGCACAAGTGGCCATAGAGTTAGAGTCATTAGCAGGGGGGTGACTCGCCATACAAATGCGCTGTGTCAGTTTTGTGAAGGACGGCAGAAAAGGAAACACTGGCGCCACGCCCTATATTTGAATGAAAGCTGATTAGAATCATGGGAGATTTAGTATTTTTTGCAATTTTTTTGACGTTTGTGGATAATTTAAAAACTTTGAGCTTGAATTAAGCAAGGATTACCTGTTTCTAGAATTTAAAAAATACCTAGGATTAAAAAATAGACCTAGCATATACTGAAAATACCGGGTTTTAAGGTTTTTAATTTCCAAGTAGGATAAAATGGTAAAATATAAGGATTACGTCTTCAACGTTTAAAACAAATAAACCAAATGTTCCGAAATGATAGTATAAAAAATAGTTTTTTTAATTATTAATGACTTGCATGATCCAAATGTACTGTTACATTATAATAAAAATATCCAAGAAATTATAAAAATCATAATTTTCAATATTCAGTATATTGTAGTGATCGTTAAACGGCTGGAAAGATTATCAGTATTAAAGCTATTAACTCTGCTGTATATTTAGTCATTTATTTATTTAAAAATTGAATTAAAAGATGGAGATATAAATTACATATGGAGTAAAGACAGTAGGAGAGTATATAGAAGTAATAAATGCCAGGTTAATTTATTCAAATAAATATAATTATTTAAATTATTTACAAAAACATAATAATTTATTATAAACAGTTAAGCAAAACTATGTTTTACAAAATTTTGCGACTTTCTTTTTCGCAAAATTATCCTTTTGGGCTTCCAACATTGTTCGCTTGACAAATTCTCTCATTCGCACTTGTAAATATTGTTTTATTATAAAAGCTAAAACATCGCTTGCATGCGTGGAACATGGGAATGAAAAGACTGCATTCATTTGTAAATCATTTAGAATCAAGTCAAACACATTGCTGAATTGGCAATGTCTTGCAAAAGTGAATTCAATGATTTTAATAATTTTAAAAATGACTAGATTTGGATGATCAAGCATTTCTTCTTGATCTTTATGTCTCAAATCATTCTCAGAAGGTGAAGTGAATGCTTGTTTGTAGTCTTTACATTTCGTGTGATCAAACATGTATCTGCAGATAGTGCCAGTCGCATAATAATTCGTACAATCTACAATCAATTTTGGTTCAACAATCGCATCGGTTTCTTTGCTCTCTTCAGAGGCAGATATATGGCAAAAGTCACTAAAATCAGGATCTGAAGAATTGATTAAATACTTTAGCTTATCATTAATATCCTGTAGAACATTTTTGCTATCGGGTTTATATATCTCCTTTAGCCTAGAAAGCGATATAAGAGGTTCAATGGGCCTATCACTAATTGAGGAACAGTTTCCCTTTTTGGGTGGTTTTAAAATGCTAAAGACTGTGAGAATTTTATAAATTTGTTTGAAAGTAGGAGTTGCAGGGTGATCATTTGTTCCACCGGCTAATCGGGCTGCACCAAAAAATCTCTATATGTGGGCATAAATAAAGAATCATGTTACCAGAAAACCAGATTACTAATAAAAACAACCCCAAAGTGAACTAAAAGCGGAAAGAAAATTTGTTTTATTATGGTGGAGGTTTTCAAGATCAAATTTACTTTGCTTTTACTTTCTGACCTACTACTACTCGTGCGCGAGCTCGTTCCCCGTATCGAAGTCGAGGTCTTGGACCTCGACACGACAACGGAGGTGGAGGAAGTAGAGGCTGCTGTCCGAAGCAACCTCGGTGCAACAGCGTGTGGAGAGGTGAAGGTGAGCATGACGAAGAAGGCCTTCAGAGGTAATATGAAGGCCTTTGTTGAGATGAAAGAGGACATGGCGTCGAGGCTTCTACGCACGGGACACCTCAAAGTGGGGTGGGTGTCCTATCGCGTGCGGAAGAAGACAGAAAGTTTGAGGTGTTACCGCTGCCTAGGCTTTGGCCACATGGCAGCGGCCTGCGAGGGTCCAGACAGGACGAGAGCCTGTTGGAAATGCGGCAAAGAGGGACACAAGGCTGCGGCGTGCGAAAGCACACCGCAGTGCTTCCTCTGCGCTGCAGCAGAAGGTGAACCCCAGACCGATCATTAGCCGGGGTCGATGAGATGCAGGGCGTTCTGAGAGGCAGCTTCGATGAAGAAGCCTCAGGGACGCGCTGCGTAGCCGACCAAGTCCAACCAGGATGCCGAAGGCCGGCGAGCCCGTTGTGTGGTACTCCCACACTACCGAGGACGATGCGTGCATCATGGTTGGATGAGAGTTGCCTACAAGTAGGAAGAATGCCAAGCTGGCAGTCAAAAGTAGAAGCCGAAGCACGGCTTAGTGGCCTTTGGCCTGGGACTCGGAAGCAATG
This sequence comes from Andricus curvator, assembly GCA_932195095.1. Taxonomy (NCBI): domain Eukaryota; kingdom Metazoa; phylum Arthropoda; class Insecta; order Hymenoptera; family Cynipidae; genus Andricus; species Andricus curvator. Next base: position 23,621 of record CAKNYM010039431.1, read on the forward strand.
TTTACCGCATTGCTTCGGCGTCCCGTGCCAAAAACCTAGGACTCTGAAGTAATGCGAAAAGCGGTTCCGGAGTCCTAGGTAGGCAGAGAAAAGGAGTTAAGGTTTAGTGGGTAGGTGCCGTTTGGTGAGTCCCACACTCACCTTCGTTCCTTGTGGACTGCGCGCCCATGTGTGCATCTCATGTGTATATATAAGTATATACGCGTGAGATGTATATATTGGGCTCGCGGTCCCCAAGGTTTGGATGTGATTAGTGCATGAGCATTCGCCGTTTTTACTTCTTTAAAAAAAAAATAAATAAATAAATAAACTACTACTACTATTATATTACTAATACTACTACTACAAGCACACACATTAGACGTTTACATTGCGGAAAAGCAAGAATCAAAATGATCTTAAAATAATTTAGTTTTACGTTCTTAATTGTACTCGTAATTACAAATTAATATGGCTGATAAACCTACTTCACGAAGCTGCGAAAAGCACAAAAAAATAAACAATTTAATCCGAATGCTGAGACTTACACAGTAAAGCTGTTGTTACAGATGACCTAAATCCTAGAACATAAACGATTATGTAGATAAACGTTTATTTTTTTAGCCTGCTGGCCTTAAAAAATTGACTTGCTTACACTTCCATTTTTTACAGAATTTTCTTACAACTAACCCTTAAAACTAACAACCTTCCACACCTTATATCTAACGCCGATCGCTCTTATCGCATTGTCTTCCTCGCTTCGCCTCGCCTCGCTCGCATGTCCCTACTTTCTTGCTTGCCTCGCATTACCAAACTCTGCCTCCGCGACTAATACCTAATACTTATCTACTATTTACAATATTTACAATTACTTATATTTACTTCCTCCTCTATTTACAATCTTTCCTTCTCCATTGCTCTTCCTCCATCCTTCTCTTCTTCTCCATCTTACCCAATACTCCCTTCACCCATGCTACTGCCCTTTTGTCCCCCCTTTCATGCATCAATACCTCCATGCTTATCCCACTCCTTTCCACCTCCACGCACTCCTCCAACCAGTGCTCCACTCTTGGCTCCCCCTTCCCACATAGTTCACACATCCTCTTTTCCCTAGCGAGCCAGAACCTATTGAAACCCTCCATGCACCCACATCTCATCCTCGCTATAAGCTCCTGACTTCCTTTCTCTCCTTTCTCACACAAATATTGCCCTCTCGCCCTTGGCATAATCCACACATAGTTCCCATTAAACCTTGTCTCTCTTATTCTCTCTAAAATACCTTTCTCTTTCAACCTCCATCTTTCCACCCCCTCTCCTGTTCTCCTTCTCCCACCAACACTCCCTAACCAGCTTACTTCCCCCCTCTTCCAAAAATTTCTCCTCATATTTATACGCTCGACTCCCCGCTAGAATCCCTACACTCGTTCTCCCCGTCTCCCTCCTCACAATATAATTAGGCGTGTTGCTTGCCAACCCCAGTGTCCACTTTACATATCTCTCCTGTATCCTATTTACCTCTTCGCTTTCCTTCCACCCCCACACCTCTACTCCATACAATAGCACACTCATCACTAGTGAGTCAAACAATTTCATTCTCCTTCCAAAATCATCTGCGAATAACTTCTTTCCCAACCCCCACACCTGCCTCATCACCACATTTGCCCTCCTCACTCCCTCTTTTATGTGACCAACCACTCCGCCATTCCTCCGAAACAAGAAGCCCAGGTATACAAACTCTTTCACCGCCTGCACCGCCTTTCCCTTCCACTTCCACTCCCCTTCCTTATCCCTTCCACCTCCTTTTCTGAAAACCATAACCTTGGACTTTTCCGGATTCAGTTCTAACCTGTTCTTATCCAGGTATCTTCTCAACCTCTTCATCATTTCCTTTAAGGCCTCCTCGCTTTTTGCAAACAACACTATGTCATCTGCATACGCTAGCGACCAAATTCTAACCCCTCCTATCCTGACTCCTCCTACCACTCCGGCCTCCAGCTTACTTTCCATATCCGCAATTAAAATCGCAAAAAGCGTCGGGCTAAGCGGACACCCTTGTCTTAACCCCCTATCCATCCAGAATCCCTCCGAAATCCCCTGTCCTCCTCTTACCTTATCTTTGGTTTCTTCATATATCTCCCTTACCCTCTCGATCAGGCCTCTCTCCACTCCCCTCTCCTCCATCGCCTCCCACAACCTCCCCCTATCCACCGACGGAAACGCGCCTTTTAGATCCACAAAAAACGCGTACACTCTCGACCCCTTCTTCGCTAATTCTCTATCCACCACGTGATGCAGAACGTAGATATTGTCGATAGTACTCCTACCTGCCCTAAAGCCCGCCTGCGTCTCTGGCAATATTCCTTTCCCCTCGACATCCTTCCGCAGCCTCTCCGCTACTACCATCGCGTATACTTTATACGCCGTATTCATTAGCGTAATCCCTCTATAATTTTCCTGCCTATCCCTCTCTCCTTTCTTATACAAAGGCACTATTAATCCTTCTCTCCACCCTCGTGGGAATCCCTCCCCCCTCCATACTTTCTTCACTACCTCCTTCAGCCTCTCCCTAACCTCTTGTGTACTAAACAGCCATGCTTCGTTCTCTAGCCCATCCAGCCCTGCTGATTTTGACCTTTTTAACTTCCTTATCTGTTTCTCTATCTCCTCGTCATTCAACTCCTCCATCTCTGCCTCCCCCGTTCTTGTACTCCCATCATCTCTCTTCCTTGAATCTGAGCCCTGAAATGATTCTTTAAAAAACTCCCTCCACTCCTCACTCCCTATCTTGTCGCTTATCCCTACTCTACGCTTCCTAAACCTATTTATTATCTTCCAGACGTCCCCTTCTGTCTTAACATTTCCTAACTCCTCCTCCAGCTCTTTCTCCTTTTCCTGTTCTTTCTTCTTACACATCAATCTAAACCCCTTCCACATTTCTACGTACTCCTCCCTTTTCGCAGTACCCTCTTCCCAATTCTTATGCTTCCTCTTCACCTTTCTTTTCATCTTTTTACATTCCCTATCCCACCACGGCTTCACCATTCCTTTCTTCTTCTTTTTGAATACCTTCTTTTGCACGCACCCTTTCACTTTCTCTTTTAAATCCTCCCATATCTCTTCCACCGTCTCCCCTTCGAAGCGTACCTTCCCTAACTGCTACTTATATTTCTCTATCGCCTCCCTCGTCCAGCTAACCCTTTTCCCCGTCGACACTTCTTCCCCACCTTGCCTTCCGCCGTTCTCACCCCTTATCCACAACCCTAATGGCTGATGGTCTGATTCTACCCTCCCTTCTACTGCGAATCTCTCCATCTCCTCCCACCCTTGCATATTCATAACTACATAATCTATTACCGATACCCCCACCTTACCTACGTATGTGTATTCTCCCTCTTCGCCCCCAGTTGCCATACCATTTGCCACCGCCCAGCCTCTATCCTCCATCCAGTACCTTAGAATCTCCCCCTCCTTATTTATTAACCTATCCTTCGAATTCCTTTCGAAGCTCTCCCCTTCCCTGTAAAGGCCCCCTTCCCTCCCCATCCTCGCGTTAAAGTCCCCACCCAGTACCACCATACCCTCTTCTCTTTCACCTAACAGGTCTTCCACCCTTTCTTTAATTCTTTCCATCCCATCCTTATTGTACACTGTCACAAACTTACACATTACCCCTCCTATCTTTACTTTCCTCATTTGCACTCCCTCCCCCTCTTCCTCTCCGTGAGCTTCTTCCTCTAATCCATCTCTAATCCCCGTTATAATTCCCTCACTAGCCCTTCCTTTCTTCTTCACTCTGACCGCCTCCTGGAGTCTCCAGCTATACCCCCTTGGCAGCTTTGGCTCTATTCTATCCCATTCCTTTCTTTCCACCCACGTCTCTACCAGTCCTACCACATCAAATTCCTGGATATACCTCCAGAACTCCTCATCCTTCTTCTTTAACCCCGCTACGTTCCAGTAAAGCACCTTCACAACTCCTCTACCCTGCATTACCCCCACCCCCCTACTTCCTACGAAACAAATTCCCCTGCACTTCCTTCAACACCTCTTTCTTCTCGTCCCACACCCACATTTTCTCGTCTATTTTTATTTTCCGATACCTTCCTTCGCCGATCTTCCTTCACTCCTCTCCCTCCTAGCCCTGTCGTACAGCATTCTCTGTACATCCCTTTCCTTTCTCGTCAAATCGTGATCGATGAAAACTTCCTTATCCTTTATCTTATTTTTATTTCTCATTACCCCCAATTTTTCTTCCCAGCTCTCCAACTCCACAACCGCCACTTCTTTCTCCTTTCTCCCCTCCAACTTAACTTTCCCTACCCTGCCTTTATTCCACCCTATGCTCTGTAGCAGCGCTTCCACGCCCTCCCGTTCTTCCCCGCTCTTCATCTTCAACCCTCTTATCACAATATTATTTCTCCTGTCTGCCTTCTCCTTTCTCTCCATTCTCAACTCCATTTCCCTTATCCTTTCCCTATCCGCCCTCTCCTCCTTTTCATTCCTACGCTCTCCCACTTTCTCTTCTATCATATTCCATACCCTCTCCCAAATACCTTTAATCTCGCCCCCGCTACCCCCGACTCCTATTTCCATTTCCGTCCTGCCCGCCACCTTCTCAAGCCTTTTTTCCGTCCCTCATACCTCCCATCTGCTCCTTGGTCCCCCTTACGTCCCCCCTCAGCCCCCTGATCTCGCCTAACAATATCCCGAGAGCCTCCTTTTCCAACATCCCCTCCATTTTTTTGGGGGGTGACCTCGGTGTTATCCCGCTTTTTTTAAACGGGCTCTCGACCTCGCTTTTCTACGGACTCTCTTGGCTGTCTCTCTTCCTTTTCAAGAGATCCTCCCCGTCACTTGCGCTTGACGCTCTCTCCCTTACCTTCTCGCTTCCTTCGTTGCCACCGTCCCGATTTCTCCCTCTCCCCGACGCACCGCTCGACACCGGACGACGCGTTGTTGGCCGTCGTGGCTTGTGGAAAATTCCCTCCCCGTCGGTTTCACTACCAGCACTGCCAGTACTCTAGCTGCCCACCTCCCGCTCTTCCGCCGGTAACTGGGACCTATCCATGCAGTACCTGCCGCAACCGACAGATGTCTCTGCAAAATGTTGGCGTCTTTCGCCGCCAAACTTTCCTTTTTTTCGCCTTTTTTTCAATTCCTCAGTCCCTGCAGACACCCCTTTCTCTCCCTTAGCATCCCCTAACTTTTCGAGAACCACCCTTGAACCCTCGAAAGCCCAGGACTCCTGACCACGAACTCCCCCGATTACTTGCCAACCTAACCTCACTTTCCCTATCCAGCTAGATACCACCTTCCACCTACGCTGAAACTCACTTTTTATCTCCCCAATTCACCCCACACAACCCTACTCACCTCCTCGGCTTCCACCCTCACACTCCACTCACACCTTCCACACAAATTCCGTAAAATTCTCTCTCCACCTGTCACTAAACACGGTCTCACTTCCGCCACCAACATGCAAGTCCCATAAACGATTATGTAAATCATCGTTGAATAGTTACTAAGCAAACCTCCAGTGAATCTTGGTTGATTTTTCCTGTAAGGACGTAGTCAAATTTACACTCTTCCAACAAATAGTGCGAGAATTCTATAGTAGAGTGTAAAGTGACCCTCAGTCTATGAGCAGTGCTTTCTGTTAAAAAATCCTTTTTTTTTAAGGTACCATCCAAGACCCTCTGTTCCCATGCATCCAGCCAGTCTAAGAGTAATTGCAAAATCTGAGAAGAAAAACCAATATTTTTGCGTAAATTTCGGACAAAATTCGGATTTTCATGAGTAGTAAGCGATATTAAACTTCTATTTACCATAAAATCCTCACTATCAAGTCGTATTGAAAATAACATCTTCAAAAAAAAGTAAAATTCATGTGTTAGCAACAAACCTGCAGAGCAAGAAGCACTCGCATTTTAGTATAACTTGCCAACTTGTAGACATGTTGTTCAGTTAGATCTGGACACTTTCGTGCAGTTTGATTTTTCCTATCTGCATCTAACAGCAATTCAATGTGTTACCATTTGATAATATCTTGATCTGAATGCACCTGAAAGAATAAATAATTTATTTAAATTTTTCTTAATGTTTAATGTTATTCGCTGATTTTAATTCAAGTAAATAAAACTAAATTTCTGGAAACCTCTAAAATAGAAATTTTAATAACCTTAAGTCTTCAAGTTATTTTAATTTTAATTGTCTTAAATTAAATTGTTTTACCTTGAGTTCTCCATTTCCGTTTTTTCCATACATGCGATTTCTCACATTTTTCATCAAATGCGGCGTGTCAGCAAACATGAAAATCTTACGATTTTCATCAGTAGGATGAATAAAGGACTATTTTAACTCTGACAATTTGCCAGAAACACCCATCTCTTTCCAAAACTTTCTATTAGTTGAGGCACCATCTGAGATAACGCCGTGTACAATGGCACCAGTTTTTTCCACAAATATAATAGCTTGAATGACAAGCTGTGCTAACTTCAGACCAGGAGTAGTTCCTTTTGAAGTGAAAAGAGCTATTGGTTAGGTGAACGAAGCCATTAACGGTTGAAATAAAAAAACCAAGGCATGATCTGCTTGGTCATCTATATTCTGCTGTTTTCCATCTCCAAAGTCCTGCAAACCTTCGAATGACTTTGTTTTTGGATTAAACTGAATTCTTTTTCTTACTCCCATTTCATCCAGTAGAAGAAGTCCGTGGCGCCAAGAATTAGGGTTCTTGACAAAATAATATTTCAACGGTTCCGCAAACTTAGGATCAAATCCGCACGGAGTATCGATTAGCGCTAAATAGCTGAAAAAATATATAAAAATTTCATAATCATTTCTTTCTGCAAGTAACATAATAGGTTTTTTACACATATTAGATCATTATCCTTTATTTACAAAAACATGTACTAAGTGGAACTACTTTGTTACAATTTAAAGTTTTTTAAAATATTTTTTTAACTAAAAATTTAACTATACCATGTTTGGTTGAACATTTATCTTCTGCAGTCGAAAATTAAACTATTTGGTTGAAAATTCATGTATTTTATTAAAAATTAATTTTTTTGTTTCAATTTTGGTTTTATTAGTTTGTTTTTTTATTGAAAATTAAATTTTTTACTGAAAAATTAACTATATCATGTTTTTTTTTTAATATTAATTTTCTTCAGTTAAAAGTTCAACTATTTGTTTGAAAATTTCTGTATTTTGTTAAAGCTTTGCCTTTGTGGTAGAATATTAATCTTCTTGGTGACTAATTCACCTTTTAGGTTGAAAATTGAACAATTAGGTTAAAAATGCCATTAAAAATTAAAATATTCGGTTGGAAAGTCATGTATTTTGTTGATAGTTATTCTTTTTTGGTAGAAAATTAGTTGTTTTTTTCATCGAAAATTAATTTTTATAACTAAAAATTTAACTATTCCATTTTTCGGCTTCCGTTTTCGGTACCGATCGTGAGAGAACTCTTTTTGTGTCAAGTGTTGGTTTTTTGGCTTTGGTGAAGGGAATCAGCGTGTGTGGATGCAGAAAGGGCAGTGAGTGCGGAGATCAGGGGTAAAGGAAGAAGGGTGAGTGAAGGCAAGGGTGTAAAGTGTGAAAGTAAGTTGTGAGAAAGGGAAATTGGAGCGTGTGAAGTTTTGAGGTTAGGAGTAGAAAATTATTTGCGGGGTAAGGGGTAGGCGAGTAAAGAGCGGGAAACGTCGCGGAATACTGGGTAAGGTAGGATACTAGGATGCCGACGGTACGAAGCCCACCATCGGGCGCCAGAGGGCAGGTAAGTGAGGAAACAAGAGGTGAGGTGGTTGAGAGCGCGGTTAGTGGGGAGAAGGGAGATATTGACAGTAGCGGTGAAGAGACGTTAGAAACGCCGACCAGGGTTTCGACGCCAGAGCGAAGGGATTCAGGTACGGGCCATCAACGCGGGAGGCCATCTAACCTACAGCGCCTTAACAAGCTAGGCAGCGTGGGTTCGAATAGGAGTTTGGACGAATGGCGAAAAAAAGTGAGCGCGACCAGTAGTGAAGGGGAAGAAAAAAGAAAAAGAGAGGAAGTGGACGATGTAGAAAGGGACAAGGAAAGCAAGAAGGTTAGGACTAAACTCACTAAACGGAAAACACCAGAAAGAGATAGGGGGGACGGAGGAATTTTTGAAAAATTAGAGGCTCTCATAAAAGGGTACAGAGAGGAAACAAGGAAGAGACTGGATGATATGAATAGGGATATGAATAGGCAGGGGAAAGACGTACGGGGGGAAGTGAGAAAAGTAAGAGAAAAGTGGGAAGAGTGGGATAAACTCTGGAAAGAGGAGAAGGACAAGGTATGGGGTAAATTAGAGAGTATAGAGACTAGACAGAAAGAGGATGACGAAAAGAGAAACAGTCAGATAAAACAGTTTGAGGAAAGGGTACACAACTTAGAAATGAGGAATGAGCATATGGGAAAAGAAACAGAGGGTGCGGAAATAGGAGAAGGGAGTAGTAAGAACGTGCAAAATGAGAATGAAAGATTAAAGAAGAGACTAAGTGACAATGAAAGGAGACTGGAAGGGGAAAAAAAGGGCAAAGAGAAAAAATAACATAGCAATTATGGGATTGACAGTAGAGAGTGAAAAAGGGGAAGTGGAAATCAAAAATCTTCTGAGAGATATTGGAGTTCAGGCAAGGGTAGAAGGAGTTAAGAGAATAGGTGGACCGAAGTAAGGAAAAGAAGGAATGTTAATCGTAAAAGTAGGGAGTGAGGACGAAAAAAAGAAAATTATGGAGAACAAAAAATTATTGAAAGGAAGAAGGGAAAGAATTGAAGAGGATTTGATATGGAGGGAGAGGAAAAGGAGATGGCAGATAGAGCAGAGGGCATGGGTAGAGAGGAAAAAGGGGCGCATGGTATGGATAGGGAGAGACAGATTATGGATAAATGGGGAGGAATGGTTCTGGGACGAGGAATTAGAAGAAATAAGAAATAAATTTTTTAAATAAAAAAGGAAAAGCAAGGCGGAAGAAAAGTGAGAAGGATAGGTGAGGGAAGGGAGGAGAAAAACGTGAAAATAGCTTTCTGGAATGTTTCAGGCATGAAGAACAAGAATGAAGGTTTTTTGCGGGAGTTAGAAAAGTAGGATGTGATTATGATGAGTGAAACCTGGGTCGATGAGAAGGATTGGAAGGGGATGAAAAGGACCTAAAGTTTATGTGTGGACAATGCAAGAAGCAAGAAAGGAACACGTTAAAGGTAGAGGGATGGGCGGCATGGTCTCAGGGGTGAGAAAAGAATTGGCAATAAAAGGGAGAGTAGAGAAGGACAGGGAGGAAAAGGATGGTACAATGGTAAGAAGAATAATAATTGGAAAAGTCAAAATAGCGGTGGTTTGTGTATATAGAAGAAGAGGGGAAGAGGAAGGTTGAAGAGTAATAAGGAGATGGATGGAGGAAAAGAAGGAAGAGTTGGTTTTGATAGGAGGTGACTTGAATGCCTGGACTGGCGAGCAAGGGGGAGGGACTTGGGATGAAGAAAAGGAAACCTACATAAGGAGCTCCAAGCATAGGGAAATAGACCGGGAGGGGAGGAGGTTACTAGACGTAATAGGAGAAACAGGATGGTTTATTTGTAATGGCAACATGAGAGGAGATGAAAAAGGAGAGATCACATTTATAGGTAAGGGAAAAACAGTAATAGACTACATCCTGGCGGAAGAAAGAATGAGGAATATGATAGGCAGTATGAATGTGGGGAATGAGATAGGGTCTGAGCACTTCCCAGTAATAGCTACACTGAAAGGTGGCGTCCATAAGAGCGGCAGAGGGAAAAAGGAAAGAGGGGCAGAAAGGAACACGAAAATGGGAGTCTGGGGGGTAGATAAATTAAAAGAGTTTAAACAAAAAATGGAAAAGCAGAATGTTATGTATGAAAAGGAGGAGGGAGTAGACTCGTTAATTGAAAGGTTGAAAGGGTCGATTGAGAAGGTAAGGGATGAGGTAGGTACAAAAGAAGGAAGAGAAGAGGGAAACAGAGGCTGGTGGGACGAGGAATGCAGGGAGAGTTAAGACAGAATGAAAGAGTGTGTAAGAAAATGGAGGAAAGGAGAAATAGAGAAGGCGCAGTACAACAGGAGAAAAAGAGAACATGAAAGGATGCTGGAAAGGAAAAAGCAAAAGGGAAAGGAGAAATACAAGAAAGAAGTTGAAAAAGCGATCAAAGAAGGTAGGGTCTGGGATGTGGTAACTAGGGAAAGAGGAGGAAGGAAAGGCGTGAATGAAGAAATAGAAATGGGCGAGTGGACGGATTATTTTAAGGGTCTGTTAGGGGGAGAACAAAATAGGATGAAAGGGGAAAATAGAAGGATAGTCCAGGGAGAAATGGAGGAAGGGAACGAAATAACAAGAGAAGAAGTGGATCAGGCGATAGATAGACTGAAAAGAAACAAGGCTACAGGAGAGGGTGGTATGGAGAACGAAGCAATAAAGTATGGAGGAGAAGGGATTAGAGAAGGGATGTGGAAGATCTGCAACCAGGTCTGGAAAGGAGAAGGGTGGCCGGAGGAGTGGATGGCAGGGCTGGTGGTACCGCTTGTCAAGAAAGGGGAGGGTAAGAAGGTAGAAGAGTACAGAAGGATCACTCTCATGCCAGTGGGTTATAAAATATACGCAGAAATTCTAAGAAAAAGGTTAGAGAA
>CAKNYM010039432.1:0-28595 GCA_932195095.1 Andricus curvator
TATGAGGTGTCAAAAAATGGTGTCTTCAAAGTATATATCATTCGACGCAGAATTTCACGAAACGTATAAATCAATAGCGTCTCAGAAAAGTATTTTTGGTGCCTTTTTTGAAAATCTTCAGGATCAGTTATATCTCTGGCTGGTCTGAAAGATCTAAATTCTAAAATTCAAACAAGAAACCTAAAACTTGATGAAGGAAAGTGTCCTTGAAATTTTCACTCAATAGCTTTTGTTAGCATTAGTAAATTTCCCGAGTACCCCATCCTTTAAATTTAAAGATTAAACCTCTGGAGATGTAAAGAAAAGCAGGTATATATTTCGGGCGAGAGGGCGGGGCACTTCTGATACTCCTGTTAGAAATTAGATCCCATTGATTTTGTTATTTTTCCTTAAATGTTTTCTATTTATTCAAAACGTCATATCTACCTATAATTCTTTGAATTTTTATAATTTCAAAAGCAAATTTTTATCTTGCATAATAAGGTATAATAAGTCAATATGAATTTCGAATTGTTTTATCTTGCATAATAAGGTATATAATAAGGTGTAAGTCAATATGAATTGCGAATTGAATTCTCTGTTATATTTATAGTTTATAATTTAAGTTAAATTAAAATTGTTACAAAAATTGTTTCTCTGATCTCTATAATGAAATATACAGTTAGCTATTAATTGGTCAAATATATTTAATAAATCATTGTAACAATGACGTAAAGGATTGAAATTGTACACCCTCTGAACGATACAAACAGAAAATTAAAAGAGTAATAACCATTGCAAAACTAAACATATTAATTAATTTCGTATTGACAAAGAGAATAAAAAATTTTTGGTGTAATGCTTTCAAACAGAGGTTCAAAATTTTGTTAACTCAAAAAGTTTAAATTTGTTGCAACTAAAATGTGGCGGATTGAAAATGAAGCTTTAAAAATTCGAAGTGTCTACAATCTACTACATGTACCGAAAATATCCTGCTATTCGAACCCAAATTTCGGTGCATAGAGACCCTTCGTTCTCAAATTCGTACAAAAAAAAATTCAGGTATTCGTACCGACATTTCTGTACACGTAGCCACGTCTTTAAAAATTGTACACTTTGAAAATTGAAGCGTTTAAAATGAAAAACGTTTAATCCCGTATTCAAACAAAATTAAAAGTTGAAATTAACATCAACGAAACTGAGCTGTGTGGTCTTTTAGACAACAAAATATATAAATAAAATATTAAAAACTAAACATTTACTGATACATTTAGAGACTTACATGTTTCTGCTTTCTCTTCAGGTAAAAGTTGCGCAATTCTTATTCAATCCTAAGGTTGTACGGATTATTCTATTTTTATTTTTAAAAATGTATTTAAGAAAAATATTGTCAATAAAATTAACAATTGTGCAATTCCTGAATAAAATGTTGTGAATAGAATCGTACCAATGAGATTCGTAGAGAATCCTTCAAAGAATAAAATTAAGTGATAAAAGAATAACCTGAAATGTTTTTGAACTTCAAATAACTAGTGTACATCCTTATTTATTGCGTCAAATTGGAAGCCTGAAAAATTGAACAATTCCGGCCCTACTGGCGTTTGACCCCAAATAATAAACTATGATAGAACTATACCTTCAAAATTAAATTATTTTCAACCAAATGACAAACTTGTTTTGTATTTGTATTGTAATCTTTTCATTTTCAATGTGACTCATTAAATTTAAAAAAAAAATTCAATCATATAAATCAGACTGTTCACAATTTAACTGATTTTTTTACAATTTATGACAATTTAACAATTTAACTACCGATCAATCGAAACCCGTTTCAAAATGAAAGCATTCTTAGTTGAAATAGTATAATTTTAGGGTCTCAAAAATTCGACATAGTATCTGTAAAAATAAAATAACAAAAAATGTGCAACTTCACAATTTGATGGGCTTAAAATTAAAAATGCAATAGTATCGAAAGTTGAACAATTCCGCAATTCTGCAATTGTTTCATTTTAAATACAAAGGCTTAATAGTTGAAATTTTTTAAAATGTAAACTTTCCCAATCAAATCATATCAACTTCAATTGCTGAAAATGGAAGGACAATTTCATTGTCAATGAATGTAAAATTTCAGATATGTAAATCGTTTGAAGTTAAACAATTCTGAATGAGGTCGAAGTGAATTAAAAAAATTTCGTTATCTTTTCTTGTTTCTATTCTGGCGTATTCTGTTATAAACGTAACAATATATTCACTCGGTTGTGGTTTACGTTACGTTATTCAAAATAGCGAAATTCACGCCGAAATTATAATTTGTTAATTACACTGCAATTTTGAACAATATATTATGCAAATCGTTCTATCTTTTATATAATTATTATTCAAAAATAAACGGATTATATTACACAAAAACCATAAAACGGAAATTCTAATATATATTATATATATATAATTATTTACAGTTGAATCTGAACGGAATTTAATTTCATTAAAAAATTATAAATATTCATTTGTTTATTGATTGTTATTGACCTCGATCGCCGGGTAAGACAGACTTCGAATTGCTCTAGTGATCATGAATATTTTCAGAAAACTATATTATCTACTGAAATTCATTTCGGCGACAGCGCCTCTTTCGCCCATTTTACTCACGACAAGTGTTAAGAGGGGATTGATACTTCAGCGGGTAGAGAGGCACAGCGGGGAGGGTTAGGATTTTCGCCGACAGCGCCGTCTACATTTATCCTACCCTACTAATAATTCTATCCCCACTCCGCCGCCACTTGCCGCATCTAGGTGTATAATATCTTTGGTTATACCTGTTGTGCTGTACAGTAGTGTACTGTAACGTGAACATGAAGAGTTCTAACCGCTTGAACACTCCCGGGCTCATTGGCTGAGCGCGCACAGTGGTTTCAATGGTGGGGGGCACGGCACGGACTGGAGCATGATCCAATAAATACATGGTCTAGCCACACGCAAGTAAAAAAAACTGAGTCAATCAGAACCAACCGCTTAGTTTCGCCATTTTGGATAAGTAAGGCGAAAAATGTAAGTGATTTTAAAATTAAAATTTTAGAATTAAATTTTTTCTGTAATTTTGCTGTATAGAAATATTTCAATACTAATAAAATGTATTGTAATGTTGAAGATGGGTAAAGGATATTACGGATCAAATATAATTTCAGGTTACGTGTTTCATAACCTCTTCCTGCTGACAAAAACTGGCTTATATGTATAGAATAAAATAAAACTGAAGTCAACTGGGAAAGTACTGAATTCTGAATGAATAACCCTTCTAGAAATAATCGATTGGACACGATTCATAACGATTAAGAGTGATCAAAAGTTGAATCGTTTTAAATTGTTGCTAATTGTGTCAATTGTTTCCAATCGGGTTGAATTGAGTAAATGCACTTGCCTGCAGTGCGCCCTCTGCAGTTTTCGTTTGTAACACACATGACGCGCATGTGTTTATAGGTTGGAAATTAAATTTTTAACAATTCAACGAAAATTTCAAGTACAAAAAATAGAATGTTCAGGCGGTATACCGAATGAAGAGTCGAAATTATGTGGGTTATCGGTACGTAAAAATCATGCCATCTAACGATGTGACAGTGATATAGTGTCTTCATCAAGTAGGCAGTAGTAGTTTGATTTAGCGTGTATATTATTGTAAAACGTTTATTTGCTTCTTTTTAAATTCATATTGTTGACATTTTTTGTTTGAAAGCGTAAAAAACCGCTTGTAAATAATTATCGAAATATCAAAATGCTGTAGTGACAACTTAACCTCTGATTCACAAGAATGGATACCCAATTGAAAACGATTGAAATCATTAGAACGTAGAATGGCGCCAATATTTTGAAACTCGGACTAAATAAAGTGTAGGAAACTCATTAAATTCTTTTAATTTTTAGTAGAAAAACTTATCCAATCTTTTTAAATGTCTTGCAGCATAACAATTTTGAATTTATAAATAAGTTTGATTTGAAATTCTCGAAAATTTCTAGTTTTAAATATTTAAAATACTCAATTTTGAATATTACAAATAATTTGGTTTGCAATGCCTAATCTTAAAATCTTTGAATTTTAAAGGTTTCAAATTTTTTATTTTATAGTATTAGATTATTCAGAATGCTTTATGTAATTAAAAATTCAAATAAATTAACAATAATTGACAGAAATGGACTTGGAGATTTAACTATTTAAAAACTGTTACAGATTAAACTATTTTTGAATTTAAACATTAAAAATTGTAGTATTTACAGGTGAAATAGTTCAAAATTGTATTAAATACATGCAGGAATCATTGCAACAACTGGTTTTCCTTCCCCGAGCACAGACATTTTCAAGGGTGGCGATTCGGCGGACGATTTCAAATTCCCGGTCAAGTTGTTCAATTTTCCCAGTCAACTAAAAGTAACATATTCATATTTGCCGCAAAACGCAAACATTTATTTTAATTCATGACGTTCATTCTGAACATCCTTCAACACAACAAGCAGAACATTGCAATTTTCAACCAAAAAGATGAATTTTTAAACCAGAAGATTAACTTTAAAATAAAAAGAATTATTTTGTACAGAATATACAATTTTTCAACAAAATTAATGAATTTTCAACAAAATATTTGAATTGTTGATTAAAGAAGACAAATTTTCAACCAAATAGTTGAATTTTGAACAAAAAAAAAAGAATTTTTAACCGAAAATAGAATAGTAACATTTTTAGTAAAAAAAAATTAATTTTAAACCAAACATAAGAGTTTTCAACTAAAACAATGAATATTCAACTGAAACAGTTAAATTTTCAAGCAAAAAAAATTAATTTTGACTAAAAAATATAAATTGTCAACCAAAACTTAAATAATTAAATTTCAATTTGAAAAAATGTATGTTTAACCAAACAAACGAAGTGATGAATTTTCAAATAAAATTGTAAATATTTACCTGAAATAGTTGAATTTTAAACCAGACTTTAACTAGAATAATTGAATTTTGGACCAAGAAGATGAATTTCTACCAAAAGACGAATTTCCAACTAAAAAAGATAATTTTTCTACCAAAAATTGAATAAATAAATTTTTAGGTAAGAAAAAAAAGTTCAAAAAAAGAGAAGAATTTTTAACTAAAATTATGGAATATTCAACTGCAATAATAGTTACATTTTCATTTAAAAAAAATATATATTCAACCAAAAAACATTCAAAGAAAAAGAATAGTTGAATTTTATGCCAAAAAGATGAATTTTCAGTCATAAAGATTATCTTTTTACAAAAAAAGTCAAATTTTCCACAAAATACATAAATTTTCAAACAAATAGTTTAATTTTTAAATGCAAAATATCAATTTCCAACGAAATAGTTGAAGTTTCACCAAAAAAAGATGAATTTTAAATTAAAATGATGAATCTTCCAAGTGAGAGTGATAGTGGGACAGAGGGTGACGAATTAAAAAGTAAAAATGCTAATATCCGTAGGATATTAGAAGATGAGAAAGAATCTGAATAGCTTGACTCTCAGTTAATTAAAATTTTTCTGTACCTAAAATACTTTAATCAATTTATTTAATAAATTACACGTTTTTTATACAAAATTATAGACAATGAAATGAATAATTTGATGAAAAAACTTCACCACATTGGCAAATTTGTTGATAACAGCACTCTCAGCTCGCGGAAATTATTACAAAACATTTATTCAATTTTTTTCATGAACATATTGCTTAAAATGTGTTGTCTCGAAAAAAAGTAAATAAACGTTTTCAAATAATTCCCGCGAGACGAAAGTGCTGCCATCAAATTGCCACTTCATAACCTCGAAATCCTACTACCGATTGGCCCGATTGGGAACGATTGGGAACGATTGAAACTTTGCAACACTCAATCGTTCCCAATCGTGCACACACGATTAAGAAACACGATTGAAAACAATTCAAATTTCGTTCTATCGTTCTTAATTGTTTTAAATTAATTATTTCTAGAAGGGAAAATTATATAATGCAGTAAACACGACATATCGAATAATAATGATGTTTTATTTGTTTACAAATATTTCTTCCTCAGTTTTGGAGGAAAATTTGATCGAAAGATATATTTAACATTTATTTATAATTATCGATGTTCTTGTTTACTCTTCTTATTAAAATGTTAACGTTCGTAATATAAGTAATATATGAAGGGTGGAAAGACAGAAGGTGGAAACTGACAATTTTTTGAAAATGGGGTTTATTGTTAGAAAATTTTCAAAAATTGAAATACACATAAAGTTAAAAGTATTTGCTCGAAATCGTATTTTTGATGGTAGCAATACCTTAAAGTTTGATCATCATATCCATTAAAAGTAAAGGCTTTCGTGATCAAGCTATTTTTTATATGTACAAAAGGCATGTATTTCAATATCTTCATAGTTGAACAGCATAAAACGTTCATTTTATTATTTATCACTACCTGTATGCGAAAAATCGTCTGTCGCACTGTGACACCGTCTCATTGAAAATTAATTTTTTGGGAAGTGAATAACTTTTTTCGATAAAACTTTCTCCGTGTTCATCAACTGAACATCTCGGGGACGTCTAGCCATTTAAAAAATGAAATGAAAATTACACTTTTTGTCACGATTTTAAGACGATTTTACAATACCAAAAAATTCTAACCTCAAAGGCAAAACTCATTTTCTCCGAACTGAATGTTTTTTGTATTGAACCATTTCCCTCTGTATTCAGTAACTCAAGCAATACGTCAACTCGAAGGCAGAATTTCATGTTTTTTCAATTGCGATTTAAGTTTGACACAATATTTTTTCGCTCGATCTCCTACACAATTTCCATTTTATAAGTTACTCCCTGTTGCCTTTCCCTATAATATAAATATGTGAACCCTATAATATTGCATACATACATATTTATATGTAAAGGCAAATTAATTTCGAGATTTCACAATATGAGAAGAATGTAATAATGATATAAGTCTTACTATAAATATATACAAATGAAAATAATGATAATTTACTTTCCACATTGCATTATATGGTGATTCGTGGACAAAGTTTTCTCTCCGAAATGTCGAAGATGAAGTAAATCTTGATTTCTTGTTGTAAATTATCTTAATGAATAAAATGTATCCCGCACACATATTGTTCATTCCAAAAATAATAAAAGTTTTTGAATAATAATCGCAGGCAAAAGATTAACATCAAAACAAAAAATTAGGTACTTTGAATATTGGTGCTTTCCTAAAACGAAGGTTTTTTCTTTTCTGAGCTTCAAACACAATTACGAATTTTCCCATATGAAGGTCATAGAGTTTTCAAACTTTATCTCGATTTGTCCCTTCAACAAAAAGTTGGATTTTTAAATATTTTTAATTTTCTTTGGTATTGTCTTAACGATTTCAAATTGTCCGTCAGTACGAGTAAGTGTGATATATGTAAAAAGAAAATATAAAAATCCAGATTTCACCAGATTGTACTTTCATAACTGTTAATGGGACTTGCATGTTGGTGGCGGAAGTGAGAACGTGTTTAGTGACAGGTGGAGAGAGAATTTTACGGAATTTGTGTGGAAGGTGTGAGTGGAGTGTGAGGGTGGAAGCCGAGGAGGTGAGTAGGGTTGTGTGGGGTGAATTGGGGAGATAAAAAGTGAGTTTCAGCGTGGGTGGGAGGTGGTATCTAGCTAGATAGGGAAAGTGAGGTTAGGTTGGCAAGTAAGCGGGGGAGTTCGTGGTCAGGAGTCCTGGGCTTTCGAGGGTTCAAGGGTGGTTCTCGAAAAGTTAGGGGATGCTAAGGGAGAGAAAGGGGTGTCTGCAGGGACTGAGGAATTGAAAAAAAAGGCGAAAAAAAAGGAAAATTTGGCGGCGAAAGACGCCAACATTTGGCAGAGACATCTGTCGGTTGCGGCAGGTACTGCATGGATAGGTCCCAGTTACCGGCGGTAGAGCGGGAGGTGGGCAGCGAGAGTACTGGCAGTGCTGGTAGTGAAACCGACGGGGAGGGAATTTTCCACAAGCCACGACGGCCAACAACGCGTCGCCCGGTGTCGAGCGGTGCGTCGGGGAGAGGGAGAAATCGGGACGGTGGCAACGAAGGAAGCGAGAACGTAAGGGAGAGAGCGTCAAGCGCAAGTAACGGGGAGGATCTCTTGAAAAGGAAGAGAGACAGCCAAGAGAGTCCGGAGAAAAGCGAGGTCGAGAGCCCGTTTAAAAAAAGCGGGATAACACCGAGGTCACCCCCCAAAAAAATGGAGGGGATGTTGGAAAAGGAGGCTCTCGGGATGTTGTTAGGCGAGATCAGGGGGCTGAGGGAGGACGTAAGGGGGACCAAGGTGCAGATGGAAGGTATGAGGGAGGACTTGCGAATCAGAGATGAGAAATGGGAAAAGGTGGTGAAAGAGCTGAGAGAGAGAGTAGATGGGTTAGAGAGGGAAAGAAAAGAAAAAGAAGTTAAAACAAAACAGATGGAAGAGGAGATTAGGGTGTGGAAAGAAAGGACGGAAAAAAGGCTTGAGAAGGTGGAGGGCAGGACGGAAATGGAAATAGGAGTCGGGGGTAGCGGGGGCGAGATTAAAGGTATTTGGGAGAGGGTAGGGAATATGATAGAAGAGAAAGTGGGAGAGCTTAGGAATGAAAAGGAGGAAAGGGCGGATAGGGAAAGGATAAGGGCAATGGAGTTGAGAATGGAGAGAAAGGAGAAGGCAGACAGGAGAAATAATATTGTGATAAGAGGGTTGAAGATGAAGAGCGGGGAAGAAAGGGAGGGTGTGCAAGCGCTGCTACAGAGCATAGGGTGGAATAAAGGCAGGGTAGGGAAAGTTAAGTTGGAGGGGAGAAAGGAGAAAGAAGTGGCGGTTGTGGAGTTGGAGAGCTGGGAAGAAAAATTGGGGGTAATGAGAAATAAAAATAGGATAAAGGATAAGGAAGTTTTCATCGATCACGATCTGACGAGAAAGGAAAGGGATGTACAGAGAATGCTGTACGACAGGGCTAGGAGGGAGAGGAGTGAAGGGAGATCGGCGAAGGTAGGATATCGGAAAATAAAAATAGACGAGAAAATGTGGGTGTGGGACGAGGAGAAAGAGGTGTTGAAGGAAGTGCAGGCGAATTTGTTTCGTAGGAAGTAGGGGGGTGGGGGTAATGCAGGGTAGAGGAGTTGTGAAGGTGCTTTACTGGAACGTAGCAGGGGTAAAGAAGAAGGATGAGGAGTTCTGGAGGTATATCCAGGAATTTGATGTGGTAGGACTGGTAGAGACGTGGGTGGAAAGAAAGGAATGGGATAAAATAGAGCCAAAGCTGCCAAGGGGGTATAGGTGGAGACTCCAGGAGGCGGTCAGAGTGAAGAAGAAAGGAAGGGCTAGTGGGGGAATTATAACGGGGATTAGAGATGGATTAGAAGAAGAAGCTAACGGAGAGGAAGAGGGGGAGGGAGTGCAAATGAGGAAAGTAAAGATAGGAGGGGTAATGTGTAAGTTTGTGACAGTGTACAATAAGGATGGGATGGAAAGAATTAAAGAAAGGGTGGAAGACCTGTTAGGTGAAAGAGAAGAGGGTATGGTGGTACTGGGTGGGGACTTTAACGCGAGGATGGGGAGGGAAGGGGGCCTTTACAGGGAAGGGGAGAGCTTCGAAAGGAATTCGAAGGATAGGTTAATAAATAAGGAGGGGGAGATTCTAAGGGACTGGATGGAGGATAGAGGCTGGGCGGTGGCAAATGGTATGGCAACTGGGGACGAAGAGGGAGAATACACATACGTAGGTAAGGTGGGGGTATCGGTAATAGATTATGTAGTTATGAATATGCAAGGATGGGAGGAGATGGAGAGATTCGCAGTAGAAGGGAGGGTAGAATCAGACCATCAGCCATTAGGGTTGTGGATAAGGGGTGAGAACGACGGAAGGCAAGGTGGGGAAGAAGTGTCGACGGGGGAGAGGGTTAGCTGGACGAGGCAGGCGATAGAGAAATATAAGGAGCAGTTAGGGAAGGTACGCTTCGAAGGGGAGACGGTGGAAGAGATATGGGAGGATTTAAAAGAGAAAGTGAAAGGGTGCGTGCAAAAGAAGGTATTCAAAAAGAAGAAGAAAGGAATGGTGAAGCCGTGGTGGGATAGGGAATGTAAAAAGATGAAAAGAAAGGTGAAGAGGAAGTATAAGAAGTGGAAAGAGGGTACTGCGAAAAGGGAGGAGTACGTAGAAATGAGGAAGGGGTTTAGATTGATGTGTAAGAAGAAAGAACAGGAAAAGGAGAAAGAGCTGGAGGAGGAGTTAGGAAATGTTAAGACAGAAGGGGACGTCTGGAAGATAATAAATAGGTTTAGGAAGCGTAGAGTAGGGATAAGTGACAAGATAGGGAGTGAGGAGTGGAGGGAGTTTTTTAAAGAATCATTTCAGGGCTCAGATTCAAGGAAGAGAGATGATGGGAGTAGAAGAACGGGGAGGCAGAGATGGAGGAGTTGAATGACGAGGAGATAGAGAAACAGATAAGGAAGTTAAAAAGGTCAAAATCAGCAGGGCTGGATGGGCTAGAGAACGAAGCATGGCTGTTTAGTACACAAGAGGTTAGGGAGAGGCTGAAGGAGGTAGTGAAGAAAGTATGGAGGGGGGAGGGATTTCCACGAGGGTGGAGAGAAGGATTAATAGTGCCTCTGTATAAGAAAGGAGAGAGGGATAGGCAGGAAAATTATAGGGGGATTACGCTAATGAATACGGCGTATAAAGTATACGCGATGGTAGTAGCGGAGAGGCTGCGGAAGGATGTCGAGGGGAAAGGAATATTGCCAGAGACGCAGGCGGGCTTTAGGGCAGGTAGGAGTACTATCGACAATATCTACGTTCTGCAGCACGTGGTGGATAGAGAATTAGCGAAGAAGGGGTCGAGAGTGTACGCGTTTTTTGTGGATCTAAAAGGTGCGTTTCCGTCGGTGGATAGGGGGAGGTTGTGGGAGGCGATGGAGGAGAGGGGAGTGGAGAGAGGCCTGATCGAGAGGGTAAGGGAGATATATGAAGAAACCAAAGATAAGGTAAGAGGAGGACAGGGGATTTCGGAGGGATTCTGGATGGATAGGGGGTTAAGACAAGGGTGTCCGCTTAGCCCGACGCTTTTTGCGATTTTAATTGCGGATATGGAAAGTAAGCTGGAGGCCGGAGTGGTAGGAGGAGTCAGGATAGGAGGGGTTAGAATTTGGTCGCTAGCGTATGCAGATGACATAGTGTTGTTGGCAAAAAGCGAGGAGGCCTTAAAGGAAATGATGAAGAGGTTGAGAAGATACCTGGATAAGAACAAGTTAGAACTGAATGCGGAAAAGTCCAAGGTTATGGTTTTCAGAAAAGGAGGTGGAAGGGATAAGGAAGGGCAGTGGAAGTGGAAGGGAAAGGCGGTGCAGGCGGTGAAAGAGTTTATGTACCTGGGCTTCTTGTTTCTAAGGAATGGCGGAGTGGATGGTCACATAAAAGAGAGAGTGAGGAGGGCAAATGTGGTGATGAGGCAGGTGTGGGGGTTGGGAAAGAAGTTATTCGCAGATGATTTTGGAAGGAGAATGAAATTGTTTGACTCACTAGTGATGAGTGTGCTATTGTATGGAGTAGAGGTGTGGGGGTGGAAGGAAAGCGAAGAGGTAAATAGGATACAGGAGGGATATGTAAAGTGGACACTGGGGTTGGCAAGGAACACGCCTAATTATATTGTCAGGAGGGAGACGGGGAGAACGAGTGTAGGGATTCTAGCGGGGAGTCGAGCGTGTAAATATGAGGAGAAATTTTTGGAAGAGGGGGGAAGTAAGCTGGTTAGGGAGTGTTGGTGGGAGAAGGAGAACAGGAGAGGGGGTGGGAAGATGGAGGTTGAAAGAGAAAAGTATTTTAGAACGTATGGACTGCATATGGATGAATTGAGAAGGATGCATGAGGAAGGAAGGAAGGTATATGACTTGGTTAAGAAAAACAGCATGGAGAGAGAGAAGACAGCAGGGGAAGAGAGAATAAGAGAGACAAGGTTTAATGGGAACTATGTGTGGATTATGCCAAGGGCGAGAGCGCAATATTTGTGTGAGAAGGGAGAGAAAGGAAGTCAGGAGCTTATAGCGAGGATGAGATGTGGGTGCATGGAGGGTTTCAATAGGTTCTGGCTCGCTAGGGAAAAGAGGATGTGTGAACTATGTGGGAAGGGGGAGGCAAGAGTGGAGCACTGGTTGGAGGAGTGCGTGGAGGTGGAAAGGAGTGGGATGAGCATGGAGGTATTGATGCATGAAAGGTGGGACAAAAGGGCAGTAGCATGGGTGAAGGGAGTATTGGGAAAGATGGAGAAGAAGAGAAGGAAGGAGGAAGAGGAATGGAGAAGGAAAGATTGTAAATAGAGGAGGAAGTAAATATAAGTAATTGTAAATATTATAAATAGTAGATAAGTATTAGGTATTAGTCGCGGAGGCAGAGTTTGGTAATGCGAGGCAAGCAAGAAAGTAGGGACATGCGAGCGAGGCGAGGCGAAGCGAGGAAGGCAATGCGATAAGAGCGAGCGGCGTTAGATATAAGGTGTGGAAGGATGTTAGTTTTAAGGGTTAGTTGTAAGAAAATTCTGTAAAAAAATGGAAGTGTAAGCAAGTCAATTTTTTAAGGCCAGCAGGCTAAAAAATAAACGTTTATCTCATAACTGTTAATGAAACATATACTGATTATTGTGATGTATGATTCCTTTCCATTATTTGTCATTATTCACAATATCAACAAAAAAATATCCAAAACAAAATTTGAATTTGGTTTAAAGCTTGATTGCATTATTTCTAAATTGATTAAAAAATAATTTATTTCTGTACATGTATATATTAGGATGTTATTTAGCAATTACTGTTACGTTCTTATATTTTCATCGTAAAAATGAGATTCATTAATCTCTTTAACCTTACAAACTTTTCTGTAAAATTTATAAATGTTATTAATTATCATAAATATCAATATTTGTATGTACTTTTGATCGCTGTCATTCAGTATTATTTACAAACTTCCATTCTGTCTCAACTATAATTTATTTTCTTATCAGTGTTCTAATATACATCATTCAGTACGTATTCCAAGTGATTTTGGAATTCATTCATTCAATATTTTCATAATATTATCTTCCTACATACTCATTTTCCTACAATAGTTTGTCGTACAGAGAGTCCGCATCAGATTCAAACTGCGCGGTTATACTAACAAAATGGTGAAACTAAGCGGTTGCATGACTTGGACAAAACGGGGCCCTCAAGTGGCTAGACCATGTATTTATTGGATCATGGACTGGAGTGATCCGCTCGTATGCCCTTTGGAGATTTGAGAGTAATACGCGTGTCAATTATCGTAATGTAGATGGGAAATTTGGACATCAGTCCATTAGCTGGGAAATGTCGGAAAATCTTGTCAAAAAATGTGAAATATTGAAATGATAGCAACACGTATGCCGAGATTACTAGAAAAAAGTTAACAAAAAAATAATCCGGCGGAAAAAGATCGGCATACGTGTGGGGTGGTCCATTAGGGGTGAAATAGACCCCTTTTGTTGTACAAAGAGGTAATACCTTTTTAATGATAGCAGCACGTATGCCTCTACAGATTTTGTTGATTTTTGACGTAAAATGCAGATATACCAAACGGCATACCGATCGGCTGGTCCAAAGTAATTACTAACCTCAAATAAATGTGTCAAAAATTGCATATTCTTTTTAATGATCGTTGCTCGAAAAAAATAACTTTAAAATGAAGTTTACATATTTAAAAAACGATTTGTAAAAAGGCATACGATTATCTCAGTCCCTAACATCAAAAATTAATATTGAAGTTGTCAAAATTTGTAGGTTACTTTTCGATGATCGCCGCACGTATGCCGTTATGACTATCGTTGGATAACTATAAAATAAGATGTATTATGAAAAGGCATACGGTTATCTTAGTCCCTAACCTCAAAAATTAACATTAATGTTTTCAAAATTTGTAGGTTACTTTTCGATGATCGTTGCACGTATGCTGTTATGACTATCGTTAGATAATAATAAAATAAGACGAATTTCAGAAAGGCATACGGTTATCTCAGTCCCTAACTTCAAAAATTTACATTAAAGTTGTCAAAATTTGTAGCTTACTTTTCGACGATCGTTGCACGTATGCCCTTATGTCTGCCGTTAGATAATAATAAAATAAGATGTATTTTAAAAAGGCATACGGTTATCTCAGTCCCAAACCTCAAAAATAAAAATTGAAGTTGTCAAAATTTTGGCAAAAGTATATTTTATTCGATTTATTTACTCCCAAATTCATAACATTTGCCGTTTAAAAAAGTAGTAATATTTACTAAAATTGAACATAATTATACATGAGTGGTATGCAAATAACTTAAAATTTATTACTATAAATGAAGTGAATTTTTAATATAAAATACATTATACAACATAGTAAAATACAACATTTTTTAAAAATATTGCAATAGCATGTCTGCTTATAATCAATTTACTTTATATACTTTATTACTCAATACTATTTTTAAAAATTAAAGAAATAATAGATATTTAAAGTATAGGGAAATCGATATCTTCCATGATACTGGATTCGTTTTGAAATACCAGAGTATTATTTTTATGTGCATTCGTCTATAATGTTCGCAAAGCGCATGCGCTCAATATAGCCATCCAACTTTTCGCGCTCAAAGAAGCACTCCACTAGTATAGTTTCTGTGTACCATTTGTTCAACGCAGCATTTTTGGAGTAGCAGTTTCGGAGCAGCTCATTTTCGCGTCGTCAGTAAAACAAAGTGTTTTTGTGCGTACGTGATGGAGGAAAAATTACTTTCAACTATGGAGTAATTTCCATAACAGTTTCCCCAATTGAACTGTAATATTTGTGAATAAATCTTTTTTTAGTTGAGTATGCTGTAGACGATGAGGACTCCAGCGAAGACGAAGAAGGAAGTCACTTTGAAGGAGAAAGTTATTATGATGAATAATGAGACGGCTTGAATTTATAAATTTTCTAAATCAATTGTAACAAAAAATAAAGTTTTCTGTTTTAATTACAATTGATTAACTCATTATGTTGACAAGCTTCAGAGATATAAATTTTTCGAAGTATATTATAATTCACTATTGATATAATTTTTCGAAAATATATTGTTCATCTTTACGAGACTTAATATTTTATTTATTTTTTTTTTTTAATAAATAATTTCATACATTTTTATATAAGTTTAAAATTGCTATCTTTTTCAAATTTTATTTTGTTTCTTTCTTGAAGACTTTTTTAAAAATAAAATTATCGAATGAGAAAACACAACGGCATACGGTGTAATTTTGACATATTCTACTTCAATTTTTAAACTTGGGGACTAAGATAACCGTATGCCTTTTTAAAATACATCTTATTTTATAATTA
The DNA here is from genome assembly GCA_932195095.1 of Andricus curvator. Lineage (NCBI taxonomy): Eukaryota > Metazoa > Arthropoda > Insecta > Hymenoptera > Cynipidae > Andricus > Andricus curvator. The sequence goes on from CAKNYM010039432.1 coordinate 15,356, forward strand.
TCTAAGGATAAACATGAGGGCATACGTGCAACGATCGTCCAAAAGTAACCTAAAAATTTTGACAACTTCAATGTAAATTTTTGTGGTTAGGGACTAAGATAATCGTATGCCTTTTTATAATACATCTTATTTTATAGTTATCCAACGATAGTCATAACGGCATACGTGCGGCGATCATCGAAAAGTAACCTACAAATTTTGACAACTTTTTATACGTATGCCACTACTTAGGAACAGTACAATTTGTATGCCGATGCTACATATGGTAGGATTCATTATAATTTATCATAATTTCCGACGGCATACAGGCAACGATCATTAAAAAGAATATGCAATTTTTGACACATTATTTGAGGTTAGTAATTACTTTGGACCAGCCGATCGGTATGCCGTTTGGTATATCTGCATTTTACGTCAGAAATCATCAAAATCTGTAGAGGCATACGTGCTGCTATCATTAAAAAGGTATTACCTTTTTGTACAACAAAAGGGGTCTATTTCACCCCTAATGGACCACCCCACACGTATGCCGATCTTTTTCCGCCGGATTATTTTTTCGTTAACTTTGTTCTAGTAATCTCGGCATACGTGCTGCTATCATTTCAATATTTCACATTTTTTGACAAGATTTTCTGACATTTCCCAGCTAATGGACTGATGTCCAAATTTCCCATCTACATTACGATAATTGACACGCGTATTACTCTCAAATCTCCAAAGGGCATACGCGCGGCGAACATTGAATTTTTAGTACCGCGGGCTGACGGTCTATCAGCGCTCGCTTCAATAAAGGTGCAGTCCCATGTGGGCAGTGATGGGTAAGTAAAATACTCGTGGTAATTTACTTGGTTTTCTACGGTAATTTACCTGGTATTTTACGTCATCAGTTTTCTACATGATGTAAATTACGTCTTGTTCTATATGTGAGGGCGCCACCTCTGAGGCGGGAAATTGAAAACGTGAATCAGACAGCCAATCAGAGGTTTTCCACATGTATTTTACACATTCGAGGTATTTTACGCAAAATACCTCCTTTAGGTATTATACGTAAAAAACTTCTAGGTACGCGTAACTGCACATCCCTGGTTGACATTATTGTTTTTTAATTAACAATACAGGAATTAAAAAAAACCCTTACGAATGCCGATACCAGAAATCCAAAAAAGTGAGATCATGTACAGTTCTACAGGTCCGCCATCTTGTCACGTAATTTACTATTAGTATTTTACCTGTTTTCGACGTAAAATACTTGACTTAGGTATTTTACGTCAAAAACCTCCAGTTACGCGTAACTGCACATCCCTACATGTGGGCAGAAAACGTCGGTGTAAAGTAGAAACTCAGTAGAGTAAAAGAGACAAATAGATCTGTCCGTCTCTTTGACTCTTATGAGTTTCTGCTTTACGCCGACGCTTTCTGCCCACATGGGACTGCACCTTTATTGAAGCGAGCGCTGAATTGGGGCTGATTGGGGTCAGATTGGGGTTAGCGAAGGAAGAACACGAGACGAGCGTCTCATCAAAGATATTATACACCTAGATGCGGCAAGTGGCCGCGGAGTGGGGATAGAATTATTAGTAGGGTAGGATAAATGTAGACGGCGCTGTCGGCGAAAATCGTAACCCTCCCCGCTGTGCCTCTCTACCCGCTGAAGTATCCATCCCCTCTTAACACTTGTCGTGAGTAAAATGGGCGAAAGAGGCGCTGTCGCCGAAATGAATTTCAGTAGATAATATAGTTTTCTGAAAATATTCATGATCACTAGAGCAATTCGAACTCTGTCTTACCCGGCGATCGAGGTCAATAACAATCAATAAACAAATGTATATTTATAATTTTTTAATGAAATTAAATTCCGTTCAGATTCAACTGTAAATAATTATATATATATATATATATATATATATATTAGAATTTTTGTTTTATGGTTTTTGTGTAATATGATCCGTTTATTTTTGAATAATAATAATATAAAAGATAGAACGATTTGCATAATATATTGTTCAAAATTGCAGTGTAATTAACAAATTATAATTTCGGCGTGAATTTCGTTATTTTGAATAACGTAACGTAAACCACAACCGAGTGCATATATTGTTACGTTTATAACAGAATACGCCAGAATAGAAACAAGAAAAGATAACGAAATTTTTTTAATTCACTTCGACGTCATTCAGAATTGTTTAACTTCAAACGATTTACATATCTGAAATTTTACATTCATAGACAATGAAATTGTCCTTCCATTTTCAGCAATTGAAGTTGATATGATTTGATTGGGAAAGTTTACATTTTAAAAAATTTCAACTATTAAGCCTTTGTATTTAAAATGAAACAATTGCAGAATTGCGGAATTGTTCAACTTTCGATACTATTGCATTTTTAATTTTAAGCCCTTCAAATTGTGAAGTTGCACATTTTTTGTTATTTTATTTTTACAGATACTATGTCGACTTTTTAAGACCCTAAAATTATACTATTTCAACTAAGAATGCTTTCATTTTGAAACGGGTTTCGATTGATCGGCAGTTAAATTGTTAAATTGTCATAAATTGTAAAAAAATCAGTTAAATTGTGAACAGTCTGATTTATATGATTGAAATTTTTTTAAATTTTTTATGAGTCACATTGAAAATGAAAAGATTACAATACAAATACAAAACACGTTTGTCATTTGGTTGAAAATAATTTAATTTTGAAGGTATAGTTCTATCATAGTTTATTATTTGGGGTCAAACGCCAGTAGGGCCGGAATTGTTCAATTTTTCAGGCTTCCAATTTGACGCAATAAATAAGGATGTACACTAGTTATTTCAAGTTCAAAAACAAGCATTGTTAAAAATGATTTTTAAATTTGAGGGACTATTATTAGGTGAACTTCAGAAAAAAATATTTCGGGTTATTCTTTTATCACTTCATTTTATTCTTTGAAGGATTCTCTACGAATCTCTTTGGTACGCTTCTATTTACAACATTTCATTCAGGAATTACACAATTGTTAATTTTATTGACAATATTTTTCTTTAATACATTTTTAAAAATAAAAATAGAATAATCCGTACAACCTTAGGATTAAATAAGAACTGCGCAACTTTTACCTGAAGAGAAAGCCGAAACATGTAAGCCTCTAAATGTATCAGTAAATGTTTAGTTTTTAATATTTTATTTATATATTTTGTTGTCTAAAAGACCACACTGCTCAGTTTCGTTGATGTTAATTTCAACTTTTAATTTTGTTTGAATACGGAATTAAACGTTTTTCATTTTAAACGTTTCAATTTTCAAAGTGTACAATTTTTAATGACGTGGCTACGTGTACAGAAATGTCGGTACGAATAGCTGAATTTTTTTTTGTCCGAATTTGAGAACGAAGGGGCTCTATGCACCGAAATTTGGGTTCGAATAGCAGGATATTTTCGGTACATGTAGTAGATTGTAGACACTTCGAATTTTTAAACATTCATTTTCAATCCGCCACATTTTAGTTGCAACAAATTTAAACTTTTTGAGTTAAAAAAATTTTGAACCTCTGTTTGAAAGCATTACACCAAAAAAAATTTATTCTCTTTGTCAATACGAAATTCATTATTATTATTATTATACCATTAAGCCATTTCCCTTTCGGGGTAGGCGTGACTTGCTCGGTTGGAAAATAGTAGTGTGTATATGGGTATATAGGTATAAGGTAGGTAGGTATATAGGTATGAGGTAGATAGGTATATAAGTGTTAGGTATAGATATTTTAGATTGATCTGGAATTCTCGTGTTATTTATTTAAATGACACGTTTATTCCGCAACACTGCTCCGACCCAGGTTGCTGATCAATCTCTCTAGCGATCACCCCAAGTGAAGAGCCTCACAAAATTGTTATGTATGGTTCTCCACTTGGGCCCATTAGTATCCAAGGTCTTTGTTTTAGGCGTCATTCATTCTACTGTCACTCTGTTTACAAACTATTTGTCGCCACACTTTTCTGTCCTGGCATACTACTCTAGCTTCCTTCACGTCCATGCATTTTTTCATGCAAGCTCTTGTGTTTCTATGGCTTCTTATGTCTCTAGGGATTAATGTCTCATTTACAGATTCTAACCATTCTTTTGGCGGTCCACCTCTGGGCATTCTGCCATTTACTTTACCTTTATACACTTGTTTGGTCAGTCGTTCATCTTTCATTCTTTCAAGATGTCCGAACCATCTTAACTGATTTCTTTCCCATGTGTCAACTATTGTCTCTTTTGCACCACATTCTTTGAGGATGGTCTCGTTTCGGACTTTGTCCATCAGTGTTTTCCCGCATATTATGCGCAGAGGTTTCATGCCGATCGCGTTGATTTTACTCCTGTCCTTTTCTTGACAGGTCCATGTCTCGCTACCGTATAGTACAGTCTGTACGAATATGGAATTATGTATGGCCATTTGAGCTTTTTTTGATATGTTTTTATTTGTTAGGATGGACCCTGCTCTACCGATAACCTGCTTACCCTTATTTATGCGCCTATCTAACTCCCCATCTATTTTTCCGTCGCTAGTGAATAGACTACCTAGATATACGTACTTGTCAACTTGTTCTAATCTCTCATCATTTAGGACAATGTTGCATATTGTTTTCTCACTTTTTCCTTCAAACACCATGATTTTTGTTTTATTTACGTTAATTTTGAGGTCCATGTTTTTCATGCTTGTATTCAGTTTATTCAACATTCTTTGCAAGTCCTCGATTGATTCTGCCATAACAATCTTGTCATCTGCGAAAGCTAATCCACGTACCTTGACTGTCTGGAGATTTACACCTTCTTCGTCGAAGAGTGCAGTTCTTAGACACTTATCCATGAATATGATAAATAGCCACGAGGACATAACGCATCCTCATTGATATGTTTAATTTTGCAATGGTTATTACTCTTTTAATTTTTTGTTTGTATCGTTCAGAGGGTGTACAATTTCAATCCTTTACGTCATTGTGACAATGATTTATTAAATATATTTGACCAATTAATAGCTAACTGTATATTTCATTATAGCGATCAGAGAACCAATTTTTGTAACAATTTTAGTTTAACTTAAACTATAAATATAACAGAGAATTCAATTCGCAATTCATATTGACTTACACCATATTATATACCTTATTATGTAAGATAAAACAATTCGAAATTCATATTGACTTATTATACCTTATTATGCAAGATAAAAATTTGCTTTTGAAATTATAAAAATTCAAAGAATTATAGGTAGATATGACGTTTTGAAGAATAGAAAACATTTAAGGAAAAATAGCAAAATCAATGGAATCTAATTTCTAACAGGAGTATCAGAAGTGCCCCGCCCTCTCGCCCGAAATATATACCTGCTTTTCTTTACATCTCCAGGTTTAATCTTTAAATTTAAAGGATGGGGTACTCGGGAAATTTACTAATGCTAACAAAAGCTATTGAGTGAAATTTTCAAGAACACTTTCCTTCATCAAGTTTTAGGTTTCTTGTTTGAATTTTAGAATTTAGATTTAGATTAGAATTTAGACGCTATTGATTTATACGTTTCGTGAAATTCTGCGTCGAATTATATATACTTTGAAGACACCATTTTTTGACACCTCATATATATATAGGGGCCGTTCAAAAAATGCTGAAAAATCCAAAAAAAATTTTAAAACAGCGACAAATCAGACAAATCAAATTTTGTATTCGAAATGATAATTTTTAGAGCTGGAAAAGGGAAGGGAAAAGTTCTGTCGCACCCTATCACTTTCCCAGCTTTATGATTTCTTTACAAAAATTGTCAGAATTACTCTATTTAAAAATGTATGATCAAAAAGTCTTTTCTATTCATGCGTCAACTTTGAATTATGTCGATGAAAAAAGTTTTTCTGTTTGAAGCAGATGACTCAAATATTATAAATGAGCCATAACTTCCTTAATCTTCAATAAAGTGTATTAATATTATAGATCAATCGATTTTCCTCGATAAAGGAATCTTTTCTGTTCTTGCATCAATTTTGAATTATGTTAGTGAAAAATGTTTAATATAAAAAATCGTGTTTTCAAATATTATGCATTACCATAGCTTCCTTACTCTTCAATAAAATGTATAAATTCTATGGGTCAATCGATTCGTCTTGAATCAACACAACTTTTCTATTCTCGCATTAACTTTAAATTATGAGAATGAGAAAATTTTTACTATAAAAAACGATTTAAAAAATGTATAAATTACCATAACTTCCCTACTCTTTAATAAAATGTAATAATATTGTAGGTCAATCGATTCGTCTCGAACCAGGGAATCTTTTATATTCTTGCATCAACTTTGAATTATGCTAATGGAAAAAGTTTTACAATAAAAAGCCGATTTTTCAAATATTATGCATTACCATAGCATCCTTACTCTTCAATAAAATGTATTAATATTATAAGTCGATCGATTCTACTCGAATCAACACATCTTTTCTGTTCTTGCATCAACTTTAAATTATGATAATGAAAAAAGTTTTACAATAAAAAACCGGTGTTCAAAATATATAAATTACCATAACTTCCCTACTCTTTAATAAAATGTATTAATATTGTAGGTCAATCGGTTCGTCTCGAACCGGGGAATCTTTTATATTCTTGCATCAACTTTGAATTATGTTAAAGAAAAAAGTTTTACTATAAAAAACCGTGTTTTCAAATATTATGTATTACCATAACTTCCTTACTCTTCAATAAAATGTATCAATATTATAGGTCAATCGATTCGTCTTCAATCAACACAACTTTTCTATTTTCGCATCAACTTTAAATTATGAGAATGAGAACATTTTTACTATAAAAATCTATTTCAAAAATATATAAATCACCATAACTTCCCTACTCTTTAATAAAATGTATTAGTATTGTAGGTCAATCGATTCGTTTCGAACCGAAGAATCTTTTATATTCTTGTATCAACTTTGAATTATGTGAATGAAAAAAGTTTTACTATCAAAAACCGATTTTTCAAATATTATGCATTACCATAGCTTCCTTACTCTTCAATAAAATGTATAAATGCTATGGGTCAATCGATTCGTCTTGAATCAACACAACTTTTCTATTCTCGCATTAACTCTAAATTATGAGAATGAGAAAATTTTTACTATAAAAAACGATTTTAAAAATATATAAATTACCATAACTTCCCTACCCTTTAATAAAATTTATTAATATTATAGATCAAACGATTCGTCTCGAACCAATGAATCTTTTATATTCTTGCATCAACTTTGAATTATGCTAATGAAAAAAGTTTTACTATAAAAAACCGATTTTAAAAAAATTATTCAGTGCTAAAAAAAAATTGAATAAATATTTTTAGAAATCTTTAGGTCAGTTTCAAGATATTAGTGAGGAAAATAAGCTCTCCAAATTTCATCAATTTATCTGCAACCGTTTTCTAGTTATCGTGTTCACAAAAAACCGTGACATCCACACACACACACACACACGCGCGCGCGCAGCCGAACAATTGCTTAGAACATTGTATTACACATTTTTAAATTGAGGAAGGTTTAATTAAATGAATTTGAAAATTTTTGAAAATGTTACCATTACAAAGCTTCCTTTATGAGGAAGCAAAAACTTGAGTTTTCAACAAAATAATTGAATTCTCCACCTAAAAAGATGAATTTGGAACAAAAAAGTGTAATGGTTGATATTTCAAGCAAAAAAAATAATTAACTTTCATCCAAAAAAATGAATTTTAAAACCAAGCAGACGACATTTCAACAAATAAAGATTTTTCAGTCATGAAAGAAAAAAAAGTTATCCAAATCGTCGAACCTTCAAGCCAAAAGACGAATTTTCTGTACAAAAATGGAATTTTCAGCCAAAAAATATTAATTTTCAGAAAAAATTATTTGTTATAAAATAGTTCAATTTTCAAACAATGAGATGAATTTTCAACTAAAAATAATAAGCTTCAACGAAAAAGTTATTTCTTCACAAAGTTAAGCAAAAAAGATTAATTTGCAACTAAACAGTTGCATTTTTATCCAAGAAAGAAGCAATTTTCATCCAAAAAAGATTTTATTGACTTTTCCATATCAAAATATGAGTTTTAAACAAGAAATAAATTTTCTACGAAAATAGTTGAATTTTCAACCCAACAAGACTAATTTCCAACAAAACAGTTGAATTTTGAACCAAAAAGCATGACTTTTTAACAAAATTGTTAAATTTTCAACCAAACAGTAGCATTTTTCTCCAAGAACGATTCAATTTCTACTGAAATAGATAAATTTTGTAATTAAAAAGACAAATTTACAAAAAAATAGTTAAATTTTCATCCAAAAAATAATTCAGTTAAAAATTCAACATTAAGATTCAATTTTAAACAAAAAGTAAATTTTCTATGAAAATATTTGAATTTTCAACCCAAAACGACGAATTTTTAACAAAACTGTTTCATTTTTATCCAAGAAAGATGCAATTTCTACTAAACTAAATGAATTTTTAAATTAAAAAGACAACAAATTTTCAAAAAAATGGTTGAATTTTCATCCGAAAAAGTTGAATGTTCAACACTAAGCTATGAATTTTGAACAAAAAGTACATTTTCTACGAAAATATTTGAATTTTTAACCCTCAAAGAAGAATTTTGAACAAAACAGTTGAATTTTCAACCAAAAAGAATGATTTTTTAACAAAATTGTTGAATTTTCAAACAAATAATACAATTTATAACTCAAAAGATAATCTTCAAGAGGAAGCAACTGCAAAAAAAAAAGAATTATAAATACAAGGCAAATAAATTACTAATAAGAATAATATTTAAGTTAATATTCAACTGCCAGAATGTTAAACTTGTAAAAATTTTAAACTAAAATCTTTTATAAACGGAATAAAAATATTTCATATTTATTCTTCTTGACAGTTATTTAAAGTTATAGAAATTCACTTACTTTTACAAGATTTTTGTTTGTTAATTCCCTGACTTTTCCCTGACCAATAAAATTCCCTGACTTTTTTTTTTAAATTGTTGTTGGCTAGGTTCGTTTTTCACTGACCAGATTTCTTTGGCACGTACAATTCATATTAAATTTATGTATACTTACTGCGAGTTATTTGTTTCATTTGCGAATTTCCAAAAATTACGTACATGAATGAAAGACCCCCCCCCCCCCCTTCCGTAACGAATCGTAGCAACATATCTGGACCCCTCCCACCTCCTTGAGCTGTTACGTAATTGAAGTAGGGTCCCTAATAAGCAAACACTATTTGAATAAAAAGTGTTAGCACAAATATTTTCGCTTAGCCCAGATACTTCGATATAATTATAATATATTTGATATAAAGTTAAATATATTTACTATTGAAATAGTTTACTTTAGGCCACACGTCTTTTACTTAAAATTTTTTTAACTTTTTCATAACGAAAACTAATAGTACCAACTTACAATTTGTTATGATGACAATTTTTACAATTAACTGTTTGAACATTTCTAAATTTTTTAAATTAAAAAAATGAAAATTTCCATTAAAGATTTTCAGGCCCATATCTCTAATGATGACTGTTTACAGTTTAAAAGGACCCCAGCCTCCACGGCATTGTACAATAACTACTTCTCTTTACCTGTTGTAGTATACAGTGCTGAAGACCAGAATTTTCTCGGAAATATTGATAAAATACTGTTTGAAATACCTCTTTTATTTCAAAAAATTTTGACATAATATTTCTACCCGCCCTTATTTCACGATTAGTCGTTTACCTTTAAATATTTCCTGACCTAAAGAAGTAGAGAAAGGGTAATTTTAGATAAATAAACAAAAAATGACAAATTCCATCAAAAAATGGTTCAAGAAATTTTGTAAGGACATTTTAAAAGCTGCAATTCAACCATACAGCTTTTTTCCGTATCTCACGCTGTTTTTCCGAAAATTTGCTTCTTTTTTTTACAGTATTTTCGACAAATAAAACCGAAAATGACAAATCCTAACAAAAAATGCTCAGAAGAAATTTTGTAGGATTTGTTGCATATTATTTTCGAGAAATAAAACCCAAACATCAAGTCTTATCAAAAAATGGTTGAGGGAGAAATTGTAGATATTTTAAAAAGCTTCAATTCTTCTTTTAAACATTCTTCACGTATCTGTCGTTGGTTAACAAACTCGCTCTTTCTTTTAGAATACAAAAAAGTGTGCCAAAGCTCGACGATTTGATCCGTTCATTTTTTCGAGAGTTATCATGTTTTTGGACATACAGACAGACAGACGCCATTGCCAAAACTTGATTTTCGGCTTCAGGGGGTCTCAAAACGTGGAGATCCGTTCAAAAATTGAGGTGTGAAACTTCGGCCTATTGTAATACTTTCTCAATCATAAAAGCTTAGAATGTAAAAATGATTACATATTTTAATGAGTGAAGACTTGTTTGATGCATTAGAATTGTAATTATAATTAGAAATTCTAATTAAAGTTTTTAATTTTTTAATATAAAAATTATTCCAATTAGAACGTTTACTATTAAAAATTATGACTTCTAATTTAAAATAAAAATTCCTAATTTTGAAGGTTTCAATTTGAAGGCTTTTAATTAGAAATTATATAATCTTTATCGGTTATATTCGATTTTGTTTAACTTCGCAAGCGTTCCTCATTTAAAAGATCAATTTAATAAATTCTGAAATTATTAGATTTTTATCGTTGCAAAATAATAGCAATGCTTTTATTTATAACCCTGCAACCTTAAAATTTATACATTTGCCAAGAAAAAAAAGTTTTGAATGTAAGTGAAAATTTAGTATAAGTTTCTGGAGTTAATTTTTACATAAAATTTATTGGTGCAGTTTACTTCTAACCTAGGATCAATATTCATTAATTTGATGCAAATTATTTAATAAAAAATTGCTGTAAGAAAATGAAAATTTAATACATGTTTCTTTATCCATTTTAAAGAAACATTTATATCATCTTTACTTAATACACCGGAATGTGAAATATCAATTGGAAAAATAAATATTTACCTAATTACAAAATTAAAATTAAAATTAATTATTGTGGCAAACCTTTAATATTGTCACTAATTTATTTTCTGTACAAATAAAATAATGATTGGAATTTCAAAAGTATTATCATTTTATATTAATTTGTTATTTTGTAAATCATGTCAGAATCCCTGCTTCTACTTTACCGATGTTTTGAGATAACATGGAGAAGCTGCAAGGATAATAGATTTAAAACCATTACCCTTAGAGCCGCAGAGCGACGATTGTACCTACAGAGAAAGAGTGAAGGAAGGTAGTACGAAGAGGGCAGTAGCTACGCACCGCACGAAAGTAGTTGCTATATATATTGTTCCCCCACTCCGCCGCCACTTGCCGCATCTAGGTGTATAATATCTTTGGTCTCATTGCACACAAGATGCCGTGCGGAGGATCCATCCAGTCGACCCCAATGCGCACGCGCTCTGCAGCCGTAGAGCGTGCTGGACCGCGTGTTATTTTCAAATTTGCCAGACTGCTCCTTGCCCCTTATAATAGGCAACTTAGCAAAATTTTCTTCTGATAATAGCAAAATCATATACCCGACCGCTGTTATGTCGTATGATTGATCTCATGTTGAAGAAATATTTATATTTCAATTTATAAAAATAAATAAATAAAACCCACAGAATTAATATAATGTCTTTTTGCTGAGATTATTTTTTATTTGTATACATAATACATTTTTATACATATTTTTATAATTTTACAATTTAATAATTAGAAGATTGTCGGTGTTTGAATAATAATTAGCTATTTGTGAGCGAATAAATGATCTAAATCTATGCTTAATGTAGGACCTGCAGGACTGTTTAATTTGATATTAGTCATACATTCTCGGAGAGCGGCTTTCTGTACATCAGTTGGCTTTGATTTCAGTGTCTTGGCTTGATTTTTTTTGTCTAATTTTTAGGATTGAACGGAATGAGCGTTGCGGTTGAATTTTTTTATTGTGTGGTGAATTCGGTGGTCGGGAATCAGTGTTGTTTTTTGTCTTCGCTGGAAATAATGATGGAACTTCGTTCACCGACACTTGAGTAATTATGCGCTCTAATTTTTTACAAATTAAGGCCTGGTCCTCGTCCGATTTATGCGATGCCATGTCGTACAAAGAATCCACCAAACTTTTTAGTTTTATTAATTTGTTTATTTCACTAACATGAGCTTCTTGTGACTGAGTGGATGTTACAAGAGCATCACATTGCTCATCAAAGTATGAAGAGGAAGATTTCACAGAAATTGATGTTCCACATAAATTTGAAAGTTGCATACAGGTATGCACGTGTTTACAAAAATTTCCACGGATCAGACAGTCAATGCACTCACATGTGAACTCATGCACACAAATTTTGCAAACCGGACAGATCAAAGGACATTCCTCACAATTTTTCTCAGTATTTACATGTACTTTATAAGGACCTCGTCCTTCTGTACTGGACTTAACTTCATTATTATTTGCATTCTGTTCGTTGGCTTAATTTTTCATTATTCGTATGATTCATTCGAACATCATATTTTGACTCAAATGTAGCAGTATATCTATACATTTATCGACCCTCTTGTTCTGACTACCATTACAATAATAATACTTCATCTTCTTGTGAAGAGCTTCTAGAAACATGTTGGTGTTTAGCCCGAAGCCAAGGCGAAAGCAGTAGGCCCACAGTTCGGTTTTTCCAGCATAGTACTGACTAAAATACCTTCCAAAATCTTCAGTTTCAGGGTCTGCATCGCACATGTCAAGAAAACCATGTAAAGCGTCAAAGAATTTTGTTATCAGTTTCTTCTAAGAGTGTCCTACACTTGTGATAAATTTCCTCCGTTCATTTTTTATTTTTAACTTTTAAATGAATATTTTTAGTCCAATTTTTGTCAACATGCCAAGTGCAATGTAAATGGTGTTTTGGAATATTCATGACGGATATCCAAGCATTGTAATATGCTGGAGCATCATCCCTCCAAATATCTTTTAAACTGACTCAAATTATTCCTAAAATTATGTAAAATCCTGTAAAATGAAAAAAAAATGGTATAGAAATTTTCTAGATACTTTTTCGACATGCATGAAATCTTGATATCTTGATATAAAAAAGTACATTTGAATATACTCATGAATGTATAGTATACAGTTTATGTAATATGTCTGAAAAATAAAAATAAAATATCGAATAACAAAATTTAACTTAACAAGTGATTCAAGAACAACAAGAAATTCATTAATATAGGACAATACAGTTTCA
>CAKNYM010039433.1:0-32656 GCA_932195095.1 Andricus curvator
GCTAGGGATAATGAACATCAAGTACCGGATGGACTAGAACCACATCCGGACATTATAAACGATGATCTAAACAGCGAAGTCCCAGAAAAGCTACGGCACCTTGAAAGGAATTTTGGTCATGCTTTACTAGAGTTCAGACATGTAGAACCAACACAAAGGCATTCACTCCCCAAGATGAACATCATAGGTGATCTGCGTGCACTAATAGAGCATCTGAACAGCAAGGTTTTACCCATGCATTTGAACGCAACACAAAATGCGTTAGAGGTGCAAACTCTTCTATACTGTGCAGCTGTGGCAACCGTTAGAACGTTGGGCCGCAGAACTAGGCCTATAAATGCAGTCTTTGCCCCAAGACAGGAGCGAGATCCACCATGGAAGATCAGGTTGGATATGGGTGTCAGCAAAGTAAGGTGCAAATTGGGTCGACTGACTCAATGTAAAAAAGGAAATCGAACCAGAAAGCTGATACACCATGTTATTAAAATCATCCGCCCTCGGTACATAGAGACATTGACACCAGCAATATTGGATGAGATTATAGACTCCCAGCGGCAGAGACTTGATGTTCTTACTGCTAGACTGCGTCGGTACAAGAAAAGTAGTGCAAGAAGGCAACAAAATCGAACCTTTCAGGCAGATGAAAGAAGGTTCTATCGTGAACTGAGTGTAAAGCAAAATAACCAACAAGACACCGAAGTTCCTCAATTGGAAGACATGACTAACTATTGGTCAGATGTTTGGGGAAAAACTAACAGAAGTAATTTGGACACTGCGTGGTTCCAACTGGAGAAAGCAGGAGCAAGCAGTAACCCTGAAATGGAGCTGACGAACATCACAGCTTTAGATGTTTCAGCAGTTTTGAAAAAAGTATGTAACTGGAAAGCTCCAGTTCCGGACATGGTGCACAATTTCTGGTACACGTACCTGACTAGTGTGCATCCTGCATTGGCACGGTGTTTTCAGAAGATCATCGAACATCCAGATCTAATTCCAGGCTTTATGCTGCAGGGAACTACGTATATGTTGCCTAAAAAATCAGACGCTCAAAATCCATCTGAATTTCGACCGACAGCCTGTCTTCCAACAATATATAAATGTCTTACAGCTATCATAGCAGATAAGGTATATTCTCACTGCGACGAGAATGACATCCTTACAGAAGAACAAAAAGGATGTTGTAAAAACTCCCGAGGCAGTAAAGATCTAGTCACCATAGACGCTGTTGCCATGACGCAAGCCCGTAAAAATCAAAGGAACTTGCACATGGCATACATTGACTACAAGCAAGCGTTTCCTTCCGTACCACATGACTATTTGCTTGAAGTCTTAAAAGTATACAAAATTTGTCCACGCATCATTGACTTCCTAAGTCGTGCGATGATGCTTTGGGGTACAACAATCAAGTATTTTGATCATGGACAACCAAGGATAACTAGAGCAATACGCATTACGACGGGTATATTCCAAGGAGACTCCTTCAGTGCATTATGGTTCTGTTTAGCATTGAACCCACTGAGCAAAACTCTAAATAGCATGTCTCATGGGTTCAGAGTACATGATAACGAGGATGGTCATCAATTGACCCATCTTCAATACATGGATGACCTGAAGTTGTACGCTAGTTCGGACAAGAGACAAGTGATCGATGTCACAAAGCAGTTTTCCAACGATATCCATATGGAGTTTGGACTAGATAAATGCAGAACAGTGCATTTAATCAGAGGAAAATTAGGGACCGCAGAACAAGAGAACGATTTCGTGAATGACATCGAGGTAATGGCTGAGGGCGAGTCATATAAATACCTGGGTATTCTCGAATCCAAGGGTATTCAGCATACGATAGTTAAGAAAAGCCTAACGACTGCCTTCACTACAAGACTCAGATTGGTTCTGAAGAGTTCTCTTAATTTGGCCAACAATATCAGGGCAATGAACACCTATGCCATCCCTGTTCTCACGTACTCCTTTGGGCTCATCAAATGGTCGAACACCGACCTCGAACGATTAAACAGTATCATCCGCGTAGAAATGACGAAACACCGTATGCACCACAGTAATTCGGCGATTGAAAGGGTAGTTCTACCACGACATAGAGGGGGTAGGGGCTTTGTAGATGTCAGGAAACTGTGTGAGTCACAAGTTATACAGTTGCGGGACTATTTTAACAGCAAGCGAGATGTTACGCTTTACAATACGATCTGTAAAGCGGATCTTGACTACACGCCCTTGAATTTGTCCTCAGAGGAGGCCTTGAATATCAGGGCAGAAACCATAGAGGAATTACAAACGCAATGGAGACAGAAAGCCATAAATGGCGAACACCCCATACCGTTAGATCAATATGAAGTGGATAGTGAGGCATCCAATATTTGGATGAGAAAGGGAGTCCTGTATCCAGAAACGGAAGGATTCGTCATTGCGATTCAGGATAGGATTGTCAGCACCAGGAATTATCGCAAACACGTGTTACATCAAGACGTCGTTGACCGGTGCCGATTATGTGGAGATACCAACGAATCCATCGAGCACATTATTGATGGTTGTCGCGTAATGGCTCAAAGAGAATATACGCACAGACATAATGATGTGGCGGGCATTATACATCAACAACTTGCCCTAAACCTAGGACTCTTAACAGAATGGATGCCTTTCTATAGATACATTCCAATGCCCGTTTTAGAAAATGAAGATTACATCTTATATTGGGATGTGACCATCCAGACGGATCATTACATCCGAGCCAATCGACCTGACATCGTGATGCGAGAAAAAAAAAGGTGGAAGAGTCTACATCATCGACATTGCTTGTCCACTTAACCGAAATTTGCAGGCAACCTATACAACCAAGATCCATAAGTATAGCGAGCTAAGGCATGAAATAAAGGCAATATGGAGGAATGTAAAGCATGCATCTATTCATCCTATTGTGATTTCGGCTACAGGCAATGTGCACGCAAGATGTAGTGAACATCTTGAACATTTAGGAGTCAGTAGAGTACTGGCGGCAGTTCAGAAGGCGATTTTATTAAACACCTGTCGCATTGTAAGAAACTTCCTAGACCATCAGGAAGCAAGTGACTAAGAACCTATGGCGTGATACATGATAGCTCTAAGAAAGCATCCAGAGGTGACTGTTGTCACCTCCAGCACTCACGGCCGCTGTATCATACAATATGATGCAAAACGATACAATGTGATACAATAAATATGATACAGCATGGCACAATATAATACAGTATTGTGCAATATGATACACTATCACACTATATGATATAGTGTGATCCAATATGATGCAATATGGTACAATATGATACATTATAATATAATATGATACAAGATAAGACAATATGATGCCATGCGATACATTACGAACCAATATCATACAATATGATACTGTATGATATGATATACATCATGCTGTACCAAGTTACACTATGATACACTGTAATGGTGCACTATAATACTATATGATACAATATAATACAATATTATATGCCATGATACAATATGACACAAGATAATAAAATATGATGCAATACCATATAACGTGATACAATATCATATACTATGATAGAATGTGATACAGTATCATACAATATGATGCATACATCATATGAAGTTATCACTTCTGCCTGGCGTCCCACGACGGCTCACGGTTTTTTTTCTCGAATTTGTATGCATATCGCCAGGAAATTTGTTCGAATACACACAAAAATAAATATATTTTTTGAAAATGATATTTAGAGGTCGCTCAACACCCATGAAGTTGAACACGTATTTCCCATAATAAAAAAAGACGTTTTCGTAAATTATATTCAGAAAACTCAATATTAAGTGTATCGAGTTGAATTTTGTCCATTTCTCTTTACAATTTGCTATAGAATACGAATAAAATATTACTTTTTAAATATCACCCCCATAAGTCTGTTTTATAGGGTCCCAAAAAACCTCATTGGTGAAAACAATGGATTTTGCGAGTTTTTAAAACTAATTATGATTTTTTTGCGTTTTTTTTTCATGCAAATTTTTTCTAATACACGAAATACTACTTTATACTGCTAATTAGATATTCACATAAATTGTTTAAACAATGTATTATTGTTTTTAGCAATTTTCTCTTAGAACAGAGGTGAAAAGTCGCGGTTTTTATAAAAAATTTCTAGTTTTTGCCTAATTTTCAATTAGAGTGATGTAATGGTTAATAAATGTTAACAAACATAATTGTTTGAACAATTTATTATTATTGTTAATAATATTCTCTTAGAATAATGCTAGAAAATTGCAGTTTTTTCAAAAATTTCCCACTCTTTGTCCAATTTCCAATTAGAGTGAGATAAATGATTAACTGAAGTTCACAAAATTAATAGTTTAAACAATTTATTATTATTGTTAATAATATTCAATTTGAATAATGCTACAAAGTTGCCATTTTTTCTGAAATTTTCAACGAATTGTCTACTTTTCGTTTAGAGTGAAGTAGTGATTAATTTAAATTAACAAAAATAATTTAAAAAAAAATTTATTACTATTGTTAATAATGTTCTCTTTGCTTAATGCTAGAAAATTGCCGTTTTTTCTAAAATTTTAAACTATTTGTCTATCTTTCACTTGGAGTGACAAAATAATTAATTAAATTTAACAAAAATAATTATTTAAACAAATTATTATAGTTTATAACTTTCGGCTCCTATAGTAACGCTAGACAGTTGCGGGTTTTTCTGAAATTTTTAACTTTTTGTCCACTTTTCACTTAGTGAGGTAATAATTCATGCAAGTTAACAAAAATAGTTGTTTAAACAATTTATTATTGCTTAAAACTAGCTTCTCTTAGATGAATGCTAGAAAGTTGCAGTTTTAGTGAAAAGTTTAAATTTGCTTTGCCTTTTTAGTTATGAATAAATAATAAATTAACATTAAAGAGAATCATATTTTAAACAATCTCTTTCTTTTTTCTGAACAATTTTTATCGAAATAAAAAAGATGTTTTAAATATGCTTCAAACTTTCTACATGGATCATATTAAATATAACTTTTCCTTGGAGTAGGTAGTTATTTAGAGACTTCGGTGAGGTGCGCTTATATCCGTAGATTCAGAGATGCAGCAATTGTCCGAAAACTTGTTTCTGCACCTTTTGCATGTTACACCTGGATAATGGGTACACCTGAGTTCAGGAAACAATGCCTTGCTTTGTAAAGGATTTTCACAATCTATGAAGATTTTGAGTCAGTTTTCTATTCTGCGTTCGACTGCAAACACTTGACGGGGATAGCTAAGGTTGCGCGGTTTGATATCGAAATATTTTATATCGCGTGAAAAAAAAAATTGATTATATGGATCGGGAAATTACCAGAAGTAGATTACCATCGAATTTACAAGTGCTGCGGATTTTCCTTTATAATCGTCATTTAAACACAATGTACCAGAGAGTTATGTTTTAGTGTTGAACGAAGTGAAACATTTTTGGACCAAAGCACGCTTGCTTGTGTAAAGTGACCAACGCTGTTAAAAAAAAATAAAAGATTTATTTGGGAAATGACAGATTCTTAAGAAGAATTCATATCATCAGTCAAAAATGCAACAAACGAATGAGAACAATTTCAAACAGTTACTAAGTGAATTGTTTGATATAGCCTTAGCAGACGTTCTATTTTGCACGGATGTTTTTGAAGAAGATAAACAATTTCTGATACTTCAAAGAGAAAAAGGATAATTTAGAAATAAGATTTATTCTTAAATCAAAAATATTTTAACAACTACCAGCTAGAAATAGGCCCACTATTTCAGTAGTATGTTTTTGCATTATAAATCATATAGGCCAATGTAAAAATAAAATAAATAAAATAAACTTGAAGCTTCTTGGTAGTTTAGTCCTAAAAATTAATGAGACCTTCTAAGAATTACTATAAAATAAAGTAACACTTTTCTGGGACTTCTATACGAAGAAAGTCCTCCTGAATACTTGATCCTTTATCAATATTTTAGCAGTCCTTTTTTGAAACAAATTACACGAGAACTTGTGAAAATTCTCAAAAAAATAAATGGAATGGAACATTCTTGGTACTTTTTTCCGTATTTGAATTTGTAAAAAATTTTGAGAATAGTCTTTTGAGTGTGAGGGGTGGGAGGTTTAGTTGAATTAAATTTTTTTCATTTAAAATGAATATTTTTGTTGTTGAAATATCAACTATTATATTATTGATTGAAAATTTATATTTTTAGGTCAAAAATTCAACTTCTTTGTTGAAAGTTGAACTACTTTCTTAAAAATTCATTTTTTGGGTTGAAGATTCATAAGTTTAGTAGAAAATTCATCTCTTTGGTTGAAAATGGAACTACTTTCTTGAAACTTCCCTTTTGGGGTTAAAAATTAATTTTTGTAAATGAAAATGTAACTATTTGGTTGAATATAAATTTTTGTTGCTGAAATTTCATATTTTCGGGTTGATTTTTTTCATTCAACTGTTTCTTGTATACAAAATTCGTCTTTTTGTCCTAAAAATTGAACAATGTAGTAGAAAATTCCACTATTTTGCAGAATATTCTTTTTTTTTATTGACAATATTTTTTTTTAATGGAAATTTTACCATTTCATTTTTGGTAAACATTAAAAATTAAAAGTGGCGAATTAAATAAACTGATACCAAGTCTTTTTTATAAGTACCTACTTTTTTTTTTTTAAATTTCGAGAATATCGACCCTTAATTGAAAAAAATTAAAAATATTCTTTCTTCAGATTTCTTAAATATTTTCTTCATTTCAGTCCATGTTTCGGAAATGCAGCAGTCATCCAGTTCTAGTAGTACTTCGCTGGAAGAGAGACGACAGATGGTTAAAGAAAATTATGCAGCAGACCCCGATTTCGCAGCACCCATGTCAGTAGATCAATCTTTTACTTCTTGTATAAATTCAGATTCAGATGCAGAAGTGACTTCATCCGAACCGAAGCGAAAGGTTATGTCACTGAAGCTTGCCTCAGCTTTAGACGCTGTCAAAGTAAGTGACAAGACAAACCACACGTATTCTAGTGGCTGCCTGCGAATCTTTCTGCATTGATCCTGATAGTTTTGTTGTCAGTCGATCTTCAATTCGCAGGTTTCGAGAAGAATCTCGCGCTCTGTATGCCGAAAATATCCGACAAAAGTTCCGAAACATTAAGGACAAAGCATTTATCGTGCACGGGGACAGAAAATTATTTCCATCTCTAACAAGGCAAGGAAAGATAGATCGATTGCCCTTAATTCTTACTGCTGAAGACAACGAAATTCTGCTGGGAGTTCCTGAGCTGGAGAGTGGATCAGGACAGGAAGAAGCTTAAGCTGTTTTTGAATGCCTTCAGGAATGAGGTTTCACTGACCTTGTACAAGGAATTTGCTGCGATACTGAAGCTGTTAACACTGGTCTGAGGAACGGTGCCTGTACTTTGCTGGACGATAAAATAGGAAGGTATCTTATATATTTCATTTGCAGACATCATATTCCAGAGATACTTATAAAGAGTACATTTGAAGTAAAGTTCGGAAAAAGAACAGGTCCATCCGTTCCTTTCTGCATACAATTACAGGATAAGTGGGCCGGTATAGACTGCCAGAACTACGACCCTGGACTAAACGACCAATATGTAAAAAATGTCCTAAAAATAAGGAACAAAATAGCCTGGCCTTTCTAATGGAGAAACTCAATGACGATTACTATCGGGAGGACTAGGGGGAGATCCTTCAGTTAGCGGTAAATGGCAAAAGCCATTTACTGCCTGAAAATGTTTCTGCTGCGAAAGGAGTACCTCATGTCTCCGGCAGAAGAATCTCCATGTTGGCAGATTTGCGTTATCCTGGTATTGATTTACATTCAATAATGGGTTGAAGCTCCGCGAGCAGACAAGGCACCGGTTCAGGGTCTTCAATTAATAAAAGACCTGCACCTCTATGCCGAACAAGATAGGGAAGTTTCTGAAACCCTTTAAAAAAAATAGGAAACCACTTGTGGTATTTGACGCCACAAACAGCAGCGTTAGCTTTTTTTAGCGAGGAACTAGTGCCAGAAGAGAAAAAGTTGATGCGAAAAGCTTTGGAAAGGGAAGACCAGCAAGGTGCGACTGCAGTCAGAAAATTGAAAGTGGTCAACGACGTAGCAGAACGAGGTATAAAATTTATATCTGACTTTAATTCTCTTCTTACTAGAGACAAAAGTAAGAAACAATATTTACTACACGTGGTAACAAAGTACCGGAATCAATTTCCTGACTGCAGTAAGTCTACCTTGTCCCGTGAGATGTTATAATCAATTATTTGTTTGAGGTTTTAATCTTTATATATGAATACTATACTACACTATTTAAAAAATTATTCTTTTTGAGGTTCACTTATATTTGTTCAGTGTAAAAAATTGCAGAAAAAACGCAATTTTCTAGCATTAGGCAAAGAGAATATGATTACCAATAGTAATAAATTGTTTAAACAATTATTTCTGTTAACTTCAATTAATTATTACTTCCCTGTAATTGAAAATTAGACAAATTGTAGGAAAATTTTAGAAAAAACCGCAACTTTCTAGCATTATTCTAAGAGAATATTATTAACAATAATAACAAATTGTTTGAACAATTAGGTTTGTTAACATTAATTAACAATTGCATCACTATAATTGAAAATTGGACAAAAAGTACAAATTTTTTTGAAAAAACCGCGTCTTTCTATCTCTGTTTTGAGAAAAAATGGTTAAATACAATAATACATGCATACATACATACATACATTGATTAGCAGTTCGAACTCGAAAGTTCATTGCCTCACTACCCGATTCGGGTAGTTGTTTCTAGGTGGATATTTACTACCAATGTGGGACCACCACACCCACGACGGGCCAATAGCACGCAGTATTACTGAACGGTCACCCATCCAAGTACTAACCGCGCCCAACAATGCTTAACTTCAGTGATCTTACGAGAAATGGTGTTTTCAGCGTAGTATCGCCATTGTTTAAATAATTTATGTGAATATCTAATTAGCAGTATAAAGTAGTATTTCGTGTATTAGAAACAAATTGCATGAAAAAAAAAACAAAAAAATCATAGCTAGTTTGAAAAACTCGCAAAACCCATTTTTTCACTTATGGGGTTTTTTTGGACACTATAAAACAAGACTTATGGGGGTGATATTTAAAAAGTGATACTTTATTCGTATTCTATGGCTAATTGCGAATAGGAATGGATCAAATTCAACTCTATACACCTAATCTTGAGTTTTCTGAATACAATTTACAAAAACGTCTTTTTTTCTTATGAAAAATATGTGTTAAACTTTATGGGGCTCGAGCGACCTCTAAATATCATTTAAAAAAAATGGATTTTTTTTTGTGTGGATTCGAACAAATTTCTGGGCGATATGCATAAAAATTAAAAAAAAAAAATTTGGACCTATTGCACCCTCGAGGCCTGACATTGTTCGACAGGACTTCGAGAAACGAACTATATTCGTGATCGAATTCTCGCCTCTGGCCGACTACACAATCACCGCCAAAGAGAAGGAAAAGGAGGAGAGCTATCAAGACCTTAAAAGGGACCTGCAAAGGCTGTACCAAAAATATTCAGTTAAAGTATTTTTCCCTGTGATCGGTGCTTTCGGAGCTGCGAAACTATCTCTGGTTCGTAACCTTGAAGCCATACCCCCGTGCCAAAAAGAACAGGGTTTTTTGTATATTTAAAATAATAAATAGGTGTTACGCTGGCGTAACGTTAAAATGACGTAACTACGCATGAAAATAACACTGAATCGGGTAATCACCTGACATTAACATTTAGGGCTCCTTTAAGTCTGACTAAATATGCTAGCTAAATTTTTGATTCCATTTGTTTTAAACAATTTGTTTAAAAAGTGACCTATAGATCATTTTTTGTTCAAATTAATTTTTATTAGGAAGGTTACATAAGTCCTTTGTACATCTTACTAGTAACACTAACGATCCGTACCAATCAATCAAATTAAAAAGAGTATAATTGGTAAAACTGTAAAATTTAAGGCTTATTCCTCAATTGATAAGAAGCAATTTCTAGGGATGCAAGACATTTTCAGCCTTAAATTTGTGGTTTAAAAAAATCTAAAACTAATAAGGTCTCTGGGTTCAAAATTGAGTGTCAGGATGCAATAAGGGCACATAAAATTTTCTCGTGCGAAAACGAAGTCCCTTGGAGGCTTTCAACAAAATGTTTGAATTTTAATTTCTAAAGGAAAGATCTGGATGTGAAATTTTATTGCGCATCTTCTTTTCACTGGATAAAAAGTTGTAGCTGTTTTAGTTTAAGAATTAAAGCCGGAAAAACTGACTTAAAAAAAAAATCAATTTTAATCCCGTTTTCACTTATTAATTTTTATTATTACTATAGCTACAGCTTTTTTAGGGTATGTTTTACCTTGAGGACAAATATCTTTCTGGGGAGCTACTGTAATTACTAATTTAATATCAGCAATTCCATTAATTGGAAATGAAATTGTAATTTGATTATGAGGAGGATTTAGAGTAAATAACGCTACTTTAAATCGATTTTATTCTTTACATTTTATTATACCATTTGTAATTTTAATAATAATTTTAATCCATTTAATAACATTACAACTCGCGCCCCGTTCGTCAGTTTTTGGAATTTTTTAATAACATTTTCGGAGAATGCGCTTTAGGCTATTCTTCGACTGATAGAGTAACAGGAATTCAAAAAGAATGAAAAATAAAAAAATAAAAAAATGTTTATGCTCAGGGTGAATCGGACTTTTGTAACTTCCAGGCTTTCGTTTATCGAGGGAATTTTGAGCAAGGAAAGACTGCTCGCAACAAAAATGCGGAGAAAACTGTGATAAAGTTTTTGGGAAAGTTTCAGATCAAAATATTCAATACTTTAGGAGTAGTTATGATTTTAGTTAATATCAGCGCTGGAGCTTTCGAGTGTACTGTATGACTCTAGGGCTTGCCGCCGTGACCACGTTCTCGCGCTAATTTTTTCCTTGTGTATAATACAATTCTATTAAATTCTAGTAATAAACATTATTTATTTAATTAAATTTATATATTTCAACAACCTAATTTATTAGGTTCTCTATTAATATTTCAATTAAAATAATTCCAATTTAAGTTTTGCCATGCAAGATAAACGAAGTAGTAATTTTATTACACTTCATTTATTGGGAGTTCATATAACAGTAGTAATTCCTCATCTAAATAGAAAAGTTAGTTAAACCTTTACCTTGTTTTTGCAAGTTTTTCGTACATTTCGCGCCCATTTACTCTCGTCTCTGTTTCGTTTTCTACCTCGACAAGCTTGCGGTATATTTTCCATTTTAATATAAAACGAAAAATCGCCACTTTTTTAATTAATCACTGTTATTTAGCAAAGCATATACCAATTAGATTTAATACAATCTTTACAGTCAGATGTGTCATATCCAGTGAAGAGTTAAGGAGTAACTGATCTGTTTTGATTTAGCGTGTGCATAGGTTTACAAAGCGAATTTTCAAGGTCGCTTCGAAGTTAAACCGAATGCGGATATAAACATTAGGTGTACATTACAGTATGTATTTTACAGTTAAATCTAAATAAACCGCAAAAATATATTAAAAATTTAATAAAATTCATGAGTGTTTTATCATAACTTACATTCGTTAAATTGTTATTCACTAAGAAATTTAATTATTATCGTATTGTAAGCAAAAAAGCACTAGCGCGAAAACGTGTCACGGCGCTGACATTAACTAAAATCATAACTACTCCTAAACTATTGCATATTTTGATCTGAAACTTTCCCAAAAACTTTATCACAATTTTCTCCGCATTTTCATTCCGAATGATTCCGTGCCATTCAGCACTCAGTCCGAATGATTCTGTATCGATCGGAATGAAATTCTCATTACGTTTGAATTTTTTAAATGACGCGAGTTCATTCCGAATGATTACGTGCAATTCAGCACTCAGTCCGAATGATTCCGCATCGATCGGAATAAAATTCTCATTACGTTTGAATCCGTCAAATGACGGGAGTTCATTCTGAATGATGGCGTGCCATTCAGCACTCGGTCCGAATGATTCCGCATCGATCAGAATAAAATTCTCATTTTTTTTAATCCTTTAAATGACGCGAGTTCATTCCGATCTATTCCGTGCTATTCCGAATTCACTCCGAATGATTCCGCACTTATCAGAATACAGTGTCCATTCCGTCTGAATCCGTCAAAAAATCCGAAAAACTGAATGGAAAATGATCAATAAAAAAATTTGATTAAATGCATAATTACCGAGTAATTAGCAATTAAAGATTAACCAATCAAAAAAATGAGTTAGGTAGCCGACAGTCCATGTGCCATCGCTGAGGGTGTGTTAGAATACAAGTTCAGATAGTAAATTTCCTCTCCGTTTATTTTTGTAGGCGGTTTTGACTCTTTGGTGGAGCTTCACACTTAAACGAGATTAGAAAATTAAAAAGTATCTTTTTCGTAGCAAACAAATTAGAAAACATTGCTCGACGAGTTGTTTGCTCGACATTTCTTGAAATCTGTAGAATCCTCCTGAATTCTTAGCATTCCGCAGAATTCTCCCGAGTTCTGTAGAAATAATTACTCTTTAACATTTTTGAATTACCCTGCATGCTTTTGAATACATTGAATTATTTGGAATTTCAAGACTTTTAAATACGAAGTGTATATACTGTCGGTACCGGTAAAAAAAATTGCCGGTACCGACAATTTTTTCTATTGGTTTTTGAACCGTACATGAAATTCAACGAATTCACGGAATTCAAGAGATTTATGGAATTTAAGGAATTCAAGGAATTCATGAAATTCAAGGAATTCATGGAATTCAAGAAATTCATGGAATTCAAGGAATTCATGGAATTCAAGACATTTATGAAATTCAAGGAATTCACGGAATTCCAAGAATTCTTGGAATTCACGAAATTCAAAGAATTCGTGGAATGCACAATGTCGGTACCGGTGAAAAAAAATTGTCGGTAACGGTAAAAAAAATACCGGTAGTGACAATTTTTTTACCGGTTTTTGAACCGAACATGAAATTCAAGGAATTCATGGAATTCACAGAATTCACGGAATTCAAGAAATTCACCCCTTGCAACAGCTCGTGGTGGTTGGATGGTGCCCCTGTGAGTGGACAGAGAAATAATGTTGTTCAAACCCCTACCCCTTTCCAACATTTCGTGTAGGCGGGAACGCCCTCCTGTGACTGGACACAGAAATAATGTTGGTCAAAACTCTACCCCGTTCCAACACTTCGTAGGGGAGGGAAGGCACCTCTGTGACTGGTCACAGAAATAGTGTTGGTCAAAGTCCTATTCCTGCACCTCCCTGATCCGTCTTCTGTGATTAATCACAGAAATAAGTTTAGTTTTACCCCTAACCTTTTCTAATTTTTTTTAGTCTGTGAAGTCAACTAGCAAGATGGCCGATATTGAGGATCAAACAGTAGCATTAAACACATGGGAGAAAAATTAATTTTTTAATATTTTTGCCTGTAGTCTAGGCTCTATTCTTAAAATATGATTTTTACCGGTACCGACAATTTCTTTTACTGGTACCACAATTAGTGTATCTAGTCTACTGCTAAGCTAGCAATGAATGAAAATGTACTTGTTAAGCGAATCCCGCGGAATTCTTACGAATTTTGTAGAATTCGCTTCAAAATGCTTTTTTATTAATTTAAAGAATTTTTAATACTTTTCAACCTATGAGAATACAGATGAAATTATTTAAAAATTTTAAGATTTTTAAATTCTCCAAAGTCCTCTGAATTCGCTGAATTTTACTAAATCCATTGCAGCTTTCGTAATTTTTACCCAATAAGTCAGGTTAAGTCGACGGCCTAGCTACTAGTGAATGTACATATACTCGTCTTTTGAAGTCCGCAAAGCTGTCACGAATTCTGTGGAATACCTTCCAACACTTTAGAATTAATTTAAAGAATTTTAAATACTTTTCACGATATGGAAATACGCAATCAATAGTTTAGGAGATGTATAAAGACTCATAAGTCCTATAAATTCTTCTGAATTTTTCTGAATTCTAATAAAATCATAGCACTTTTCCTAATTATTTTCCAATTAGTCAAATTAGAGTCGGCGTAGGTACGACTAAAGGAAGATGTACCCTTTATTTGAATTCCACGCAATTCTATCAAATTCTGTAGAAATACATTCGATACTTTTGAATTAATCAAAAGATTTTTGAATACTTTTCAAGCTACGATAATACATATTGAATTATTTGTAATTGAAAGGCTCATAAATTTGACAAATTCCTCTGAATTCTTCAGGATTCTACTAATACCATAGCACTATTCCTAATTCTTTCCAAATTATTCAAGCTATTTCGGCGGCTTAGGAATTTAAAAACATTTAAGGTCTTGCTTTTTATAACCGAAAATAAGGAACTAGCTTGGATAGATATTTTCAATCGCCTTTTTCCCAAGTGTTTTCAGTAGTTTTTCGACTGGAGAATCCAAACAAGCGTGTTCTTTTTTGGCAGGAGACGCTAACGAGCTTTCAGAATAGTGTGAATTGTTAAAAATTTACTATCTTGGCTTTATAAGCGAAAATAAAATTGGAAAATTTGAAAAGCTTTACATTTCAAATAACTTAAGCTTAGCAGTTAATTCTAACTAGACTAATTGTGGAAGAATTAGAAACACTGCAATGCTTGTATCAAAATTCGGAAAATTCGGGAGAATTCGGAGGGATTTACAGTATTTAACAGGTTGTGTAAGCAATATCGGCCATCTTGCTAGTTGACGTCGCAGACTAAAAAAAAATTAAAAAGGTTAGGGGTGAAACTGAACTTATTTCTGTGATTAATCACAGAAGACGAATCAGAGAGATGCAGGGATAGGGCTTTGACCAACATTATTTCTGTGGCCAGTCACGGGACTGCCTTCCCGCCCCCACGAAGTAATTTAAAGCGGTAGGGGCTTGATCAACATTATTTCTGTGACCAGACAGAACGCTGCCTTCCCACCTCCACGAAGTGTTGGAAAGTAGTAGCGGTTGGGAAGGGGTAGTGGTTTAAACCAACAATCTTTCTGTAACCAGTCACAGGGGCGCCTTCCTACCCCCCACGAGACGTTGTAAAGAGAGTAGGGGTTTGACCAAAATTATTTCTGTATCCAGTCACAGGGGTGCCTTCCCGCCTCCCACGGGACGTTGGAAAGCAGTAGGGCTTTAAACCAGAATTATTTTTGTAACCAGACACAGGGCTGCCTTCCCGCCCCCACGAAGTGCTGGAAAGGAGAAGCGGTTTGACAAACGTTATTTCTGTGACCAGAAAGAGTGCTGCCTTCCCGCCCCCACGGAGTGTTGGAAAGGGGTAGAGGTTTGATCAACACTATTTCTGTGACCAGACACAGGACTGCCTTCCCGCCCCCACAAAGTGTTGGAAAAGAGAAGCGGGTTGACAAACATTATTTCTGTGACCAGACACAGGGTTACCTTCCCGCCCCAACGAAATATTGAAAGTGGGTAGGGGTTTGACCAACATTATTTCTGTGACCAGACACAGGGTTACCTTCCCGCCCCCACAAAGTGTTGGAAAGGAGTAGCGGTTTGACAAACATTATTTCTGTGACCAGACACAGAGGTGCCCTCCCGCTATCTCGAATTGTTGGAAAGGGGTAGGGGTTTGATCAACATTATTTCTTCGACCAGATACAGGGTTGCCTTCCCGCCCCCACGAAGTATTGGAAAGGGGTAGCGGTTTGATCAACATTATTTCTGTGACCAGACACAGGGCTGCCTTCCCGCCCCACGAAGTGTTGAAGAGGAGTAGTGGTTTGAGAAATATTATTTCTGTGACCAGAAACAGGGGTGCCTTCCCGCCCCTACGAAGTGTTGGAAAGAGGTAGGGTTTGACAAACATTATTTCTGTGATCAGACACAGGGGTACCTTCCCGCCCCCACGAAGTGTTGAAAAGGGGTAGAGGTTTGATCAGCATTATTTCTGCGACCAGATACAGGGTTGCCTTCCCGCCCACACGAAGTATTGGAAAGGGGTAGAGGTTTGATCAACATTATTTCTGTGACCAGACACAGGACTGCCTTCCCGCCCCCACAAAGTGTTGGAAAAGAGTAGCGGTTTGACAAACATTATTTCTGTGACCAGACACAGGATTACCTTCCCGCCCCAACGAAGTATTGAAAATGGGTAGGGGTTTGATCAACATTATTTCTGTGACCAGACACAGGGTTACCTTCCCGCCCCCACAAAGTGTTGGAAAGGAGTAGCGGTTTGACAAGCATTATTTCTGTGACCAGACACAGAGGTGCCTTCCCGCTACCTCGAATTGTTGGAAAGGGGTAGGGGTTTGATCAACATTATTTCTGCGCCCATATACAGGGTTGCCTTCCCGCCCCCACAAAGTATTGGAAAGGGGTAGGGGTTTGATCAACATTATTTCTGTGACCAGACACAGGGCTGCCTTCCCGCCCCACGAAGTGTTGAAGAGGAGTAGTGGTTTGAGAAATATTATTTCTGTGACCAGAAACAGGGGTGCCTTCCCGCCCCTACGAATTGTTGGAAAGAGTTAGGGTTTGAAAAACATTATTTCTGTGATCAGACACAGGGGTGCCTTCCCGCCCCCACGAAGTGTTGAAAAGGGGTAGGGATGTAACCAACATAATTTCTGTGACCAGACACAGGGGTGCTTTCCCGCCCCTCGAAGTGTTGGAAAGGGGCAGGAGTTTGATCAACATTATTTCTGTCACCAGACACAGGGGTGCTTTCCCGCCCCCACGAAGGGTTGAAAATGGGTAGGGGTTTGACCAAAATTATTGCTGTGACTAGACAGAGCGCTGCCTTCCCGCCCCACGAAGTGTTGGAAATGAGCAGTGGTTTGAGAAATATTATTTCTGTGACCAGACACAGGGGTGCCTTCCCGCCCCTACGAAGTGTTGGAAAGAGGTAGGGTTTGACCAAAATTATTTCTGTGACCAGACACAGGGGTGCCTTCCCGCCCCCACGAGGTGTTGAAAAGGGGTAGGGATGTGCCCAACATTATTTCTGTGACCAGACACAGGGGTGCCTTCCCGCCCCCACGAAGTGTTAAAAAGGGGTAGGGGTTTGACCAACATTATTTCTGTGACCAGACACAGGGGTGCCTTCCCGCCTCTACGAAGTGTTGGAAAGGGGTAGGGGTTTGACCAACTTGTCCTGTGTTCTGTGAACTTGTTCTGTGACCAGTTATAGGGCTGCCTTCTCGCCCCCAAGAGATGTTAGAAAGGGTTAGGGGTTTGACCATAATTATTTCTGTATCCAGTCAAAGGGACACCATCCAGCCGCCACGATCTGTTGGAAGGGCTGAATTTTTTGAATTCCCTAAAATTTCGTTAATTCCATAAATTCCGTGAATTCCATGAATTCCCTGCATTTCGCGAATTCTTTGAAATCCGTGAATTTCATTAACTCCCTTAATTCCATGAATACCTTGAATTCTGTGAGTTCCCTGAATTCCTTGAATTTTATGAATTTCTTGAATTCCATGAATTGCTAGAGTTCCATAAGTTCCTTAAATTCAAAAGTGTTCGGGGTAATTCAAAAATGTTAAAGTAATTATTTCTACAGAACTCGGGAGAATTCTGCGGAATGCTAAGAATTCAGGAGGATTCGACAGATTTTAAACAACGCATGAATTATAAGTATAAGGTAATCAACTCGTCGAGCAATGTTTTCTAATTTGGTTGCTACAAAAAAGATACTTTTTAATTTTCGAATCTCGTTTAAGTGTGAACTTGCACCAAAGAGTCAAAACCTCCTACAAAAATAAACGAAGGGGAAATTATACGATCTGAACTTGTATTCTCATACACTCTCAGCCATGGCACATGGACTGTCGGCTATCTAACGCATTTTTTTGATTGGTTAATCTTAAATTGCTAATTACTCGGTAATTATGCATTTAATCAAATTTTGGTATTGATCATGCTCTATTGAGTTTTTCACAAGGAATCTGAACATATAAATATGTATTTTGAATACTTGGACACCCTGTATATATAGTTAAAAGTTTGTCATAAGGACAACCGCAGGATTTCGCCGGGAGCGGGTGCTAATCTGAAAAATTGCACCCGCTCCCAGCGAAATCGCGGTAAAATTTCAGGTGTAACCACGTCTCACGACCGTGAGATAGGTGGTTACAGTCTGCGACGAACTCAATGCGATGGTCCGGCAAAAGTCTCGTGCACCCTGAGGACACGGAGCGACCCAAGGACGACCGCCTTCTGCATTTTCCCCGCAAGTGTCTCAGCATTTTTTTTGACACGCAGGGATGCTTTTCAGGCTATTAACCAGTGAAACCTTGGCACTTCCAAGAGCGCCGATGATCAAGACGATTAGCTTAACAGAATATTCCGGGTATAACCGTCGCAACTCCCTTATAAGGTCCTTATACCTCTCTTTCTTTTCTTTCTCCTTGACTGTGACGTTTTTGTCAGCTGGTGCCGAAAATTCGATAACGAACATGGTTCGTTTCTCGAAGTCAAGGAGAACTATGTCAGGCCTCGAGTGCGCAACGGAAACAATTGTCGAGAATATGAAGTTCCAGTATATGCGGCACTTCTCATTTTCGACAATTGACTCTATTTCTCTAGGAGCGTTTAGCGGAGAGGTATTTGGGCTAATGCCATAAGAGTGACAGAGATGGTAATAAAGCACTCTTAGTGCCGCATTGTGCCTTTGGATGTAGGTCGTTCCCGCATGAGTTGGACAACTAGATAGTATGTGTCCTAGATGCTCGGGGTGTGCATGACACGCTCTGCAACTATCATCGGGAATGTCTTGGCTCAAAATGTGGCGACGGTATGCTAGAGTGGAAATGACACCGTCTTGACATGCCAAAATGAAGCCCTCCGTGCCCGACTTCAATCCGGGTGATCTAAGGAAAGCAAACGTTAGCTCATACGACATCGACTGATCTTCCACATTTCTGTGGAAGATGCCGTGCATCCTCTTGTCGAGGAGCTGTTCGTGGAAGTTTTTCTCCTGTGCTTTCTTAATCCGGGCCTTCAGGAGTGAGTATTCAAGATGGATAAGATTTGATGCATTTTGCTCACCCCTAATATTGAAGTCAAGGCCGAGTGTTTCAGCAGCCTCCTCCGCTGCTTTGTACAGAAACGCCCCTTTTCCCACTTCTTCGTGTTTCCTGACCATTTTAAGAAAAGGGTCTTGTCCATTTGCAACTATATGTGCTGTACCCAGAATGAGTCTGTTGTGAAGACATTCAAGATTCAGTATTCCGCGACCACCTAGGCGGCGTGAGATGTAAAGTCGCGGAACAGAAGACTTAAGGTGCATGCTCTTGTTCATGTGCAAAACCTTTCGCGTCCCGATATCAAGGGATCTGAGCTCGTCCTTCGTCCATGGAACCACTCCAAATGAATAGAGTACTACCGGGACGGCAAGCATGTTCGTTGCAGATACTTTGTTTCTCGCCGACAGTTCGGAAGACCAAATCTGCCGGATGAGACGTTTGTATCTGCATCGGAGAGTATCCTTTATAGATGTCGCGTCCTGAATGCGGCTCTGTGGCACGCCCAGGTATGTATAGGTCTCTCCAGCGCAAAGGTGTCGTATAGCGCTTCTGTCAACGAGCTCAGGATCTTCGGGGATGCCATTAAGTTTTCCTTTCTTCAAATTAACCTTGGCGCATTTCTCTAACCCGAATTCCATTCCAATCTCTTGAGTGTACTCTTTGACAATTTTCAGAGCTAGATGTAGTTTCTCTTGATTCCTAGCATAGATCTTAAGATCATCCATGTAAAATACATGAGTGACCTTATGCTTTCGGTTTCCAGGTTTTCCGCAGAGATACCCTTCGGAATGGCGAAGTGCGAGAGATAGTGGCAATAATGTGAGGCAAAAGAGGAGAGGGCTCATGGTGTCGCCCTGAAATACACCTCTCTGAAAGGTGATACTGTTAGTGATCACACGATGTTTTCCAGATGAGATAGTAAATCTGGTTTTCCAAAGCGGCATTAATGTCTCTATGCACCTCACGATGTGTGGATGAACCTTTAGGCTTTCCAACAGACAGATGATAAGTCTATGGGAGGTTGAATCGAAAGCTTTCCGGTAATCAATCCAGGCCATCGATAGAAATCGCTGATAGTATGCTGCGTCTTTACAGACACATCTATCGATGAGCAAGTTCTCCCGACATCCCGCTACGCCTTTCTTTGAGCCACGTTGTTCATACATCTCTCGCCATACAGGTCCAATTGTCCGAACAATCCTATCATTTAGCATAGCTGTGAAGATCTTATACAGTGTGTTCAGACAAGTTATTGGCCTGTAATTCTTAGGGTCAGCTAAGTTGCCCGTCTTCGGCAGGAGCACTGTGCGCCCTTCCACCAACCACCCCGGAATAGGCTCTTCCGACTTTAGATATGAGGTAAAAATTCGGGCCAGATGCTGGTGGGTTGAAGGAAACTTCTTCCACCAGAAGGTCTTGATGCCATCTGGTCCCGGAGCGGAATAGTTCTTCATGCCTCTTAATACGTTTTTCACCTCCTCGGTAGTGATAGGTGGGCATTCCTCCTCAGCTGTGATGAGGGCATTGCACAGCTCCTTGAAGCTGTTTATGTTCTTTGAGCCTTCTTTAAGTGGATGTTGGACTTCGTAGACTTCTCTCCAAAATGCTTCGACCTCCTCTGGTTTGGGCGGATGGTCGACAGTAACTGGAGGGTCTTGGAAGAGTCGAGATGGGTCAGACGAAAACTGTTGATTTTCTCTGACCCACCTCTCTCTCCGCTCTAGACTTCTCCTAGCGTCAGATAGTACTCGTATTCTGTCAACAATATGCTGCCTGATGGTCAGTAGCTTTGACTTGTTGATTGTGTGATGACGGATCCGCAGTTCGCGCGTGAACTGTCGAACCTTGGCAGTGAAAGTCCTGCCAGATGTTATGTAGTCAATCACACACTGAATGCGGGACGCGTACTGTCTTGCCCAGCCTATCTTTGTGCTAAGTTGATGCATTCGTCTTTTGGTCTTATGATCAACCGTTGGTTTTGTTTTACGGTTTGCATCTGCCAAAGTTCTCGCTGCATTGTACACACTACAACTGATAGTCCAGAGGTCGGATTCTTCGGAAAAATCTCCACGAAGCTCATCATCCAGTTCAGTCAGATCTTTGGGCTTGGGAGAAACCTGAATGTTGATGTTTCTCCGGGTCTTGAAGCATCGTTCTCCCTCTATTGGATGCCTGTTCGAGGCTGGTCTCAGTGTCGCCTCTCTTTCTCTGTTGCCGGCTTGTTCTGGCTGCGGTTGTGTAGGCGCTCCGCTTATATAACCCCTTTTCCGGAGGTCCTCGGCACGGTTTCGCAGCCGTTTTTGCGAAAAATCCGAGAGCTCTGGGTGTTTCTCGCACCACAGAGCATGCAGTCGCGCCATGTAACCTTTTCGTTCAGGGGCCATACTGGTATCATAGCACTCCAGCAGGTCGTCCCTGAGTCGATCCGTCCACTCAAAAGTAACGAGATTCCGCCGGTCAATCGCATTGACTCCGTCTTGATTGGCTCCCCCAACTCTAGGGTAGTCGGCATTGTTGTCCGGCCCATTGTCGGGAGCCCTGCGCGTTCGATTGTTTTGAACCGCACTTCCTACAACTATGTTTGGTGTTGTCATTGTTGTTCCCACGAGCAGCTAGGGAAAAGGGTTAGTCCATCCTTGTAGAGCCCCGCGTGCAAGGATAAGGCTGATACTCTGAGAGGTCGCCCGGTATCCCAGAGTCACCGTTTGAGACACCACACCCAGGTGCCATTCAGCTTTCGGCACGGTTGTTACGCCTCCGCTTGGGGGTTATTCCTTCGGGACCATCCCTGGACAATTGTCCGCGACTGCTTATTAATTATTGTAACCATATTCAGCAGAAACCCTTGGTACAGGGACCCTCTATCCGCAACCCGAGGACGCGTCCGGTGGCTTTGTCATAGGCCCTTCGGTTCGAATCCCAAGGAATCAAAACCGAATACCGAATATATATATATATTAAAAATCAAAAAAAAAAAACAATGATTTAAAAAATAGTTAAACAACCACCGCAGGGTCCCACTAAGAGGAACTGCCATCCAACAAAATGTCAATAGCCCCCAGTAGCAACGCGGTAAATCACACCTATGGCCACGTCTCACAACCGTGAGATCGGTGGTCATAGGCAACGACAAAATCACAACGACAGGCCGGCGAAACCCTCGTATGTCTTGAGGACACGAAGCGACCCAAGGATGACAGCTTTGTGCATCCATCTCGCAAGTGCCTTGGCATATTTTTGGCACGCGGGTATGGCTTTAAGGTTACGAACCAGTGATAGTTTCGCACCTCCGAGAGCACCTATCACAAGGACAATTACTTGTACCGAATATTTTGGGTACAGTCGTTGTAGCTCTCTTTTAAGGTATTGATACCCGAAAAAACAGCGTGTACATACAAAGATATATATATATATATATACATTCTTTATTTTTCTTTTTTTTCTGTTTATGTTAGCCTGTGTGTGTGTAAATTTCGGAATCGTGCGGATTCAATCGGAATGAATTTGATCGAAAATGTCGGATTTACGCGGATTCAGTCGGAATTATTTTCTTTTAGAATCGGTAATCATTCGGATTTATTTGGAATGCATTTTTTAGCAAAATTCGGAATCATGCGGATTGATTCAGACTTAAATTTTACAGAAACTCCTACGGAGTAGGTCGGATTCATTCGGAATGAACTTCTCTTAAAAGTTCAGATTCACGCGGATTGATTTGAAATTAAATTATACATAAGCCCCTGCGGAGTCAGTCGGACTCATTCAGAATGAAATTCGGAATGAAACTTACTGGTTCGGATTGCATTTATAAAATTCTTCGCGGACTCAAAAGGACTGGATTCGGAATAATTCGGAAACAGATTTCGCATTCGCACGGAGTGAAACGGATTCAATTGCTCGGAATCAGATGGACTTAGACGGAATCATTTTGATTCCGAATGAGTCCGAAACTTCCACCAGGGTGCATCCGGACCCTCAATTATGTCGGCCTGTGATTTTATTATTCAAGATAAGTTTAAGCTATTCTGCAAGCTGTCTGTAGTTCTTGGTGGCAGGGTAGTCTAATAACTGCGTATTTATGAAAAATCTTTACCTTAATTTGACTTAATTCCTCCATTAAATCTTTGATTTCAAAATTTAAGCGTTCGAATCTCTGCAGTGGAGTTTCTTTTTCACTTCCTCCAAGCGATTCACATTCGCCAAATCTAAAACATTATAAATTTATTAAATTCGTACTAATACTGTAAAAATTTTGTCGAATCAGCCATACGGGCCGTTCAATTTATTTTTAGGTCTCGTCGATTTTTTTCTAGTGTATTTCTAGGCTTAAAAATTCCACACATACTCGAAAAACGTTAAACTTATAAATAAAAAAAATTAATTCTTTTAGATACAAAATTCCGAAATAAGAAAATTTGCTGTCATTTCAATTTCGATTCCTGGGTCTTGTCGATTTTTTTCGAATGAATTTTTGTCACTAAAAAGTTTTCATGTGCCTCAAATAATTCTACTCCTATTTGCAAACGTGTTAAACAAATTTCTGAAAACAATGGTAAATTAAATAGGAATTATCTTTCACAAAATGATAGATTAAAATCCGAAAAAAATTGAGAAGACTTTTTTGACCCCCAGGTATGTAAAAAAATTGAAACACAATAAAATTGAAAACCTCTGCAAACAAGAAATTTTTTAAACCTTTTTTTCGAGCGCGGGTAACCAAGCTGCATGTCGATCGATCTAAATTAATTATGCTTTTTTAGGACCCCAATACGCTACTTTTCCGCGTTGTAGCGATTTCGAAATCCAAAAGTATTTTAAGTAATACTTGAATGGCCCTATAGAAACTGTATTTGGTCAAACGTGCGTAAGGTTTGCAGTTGTCGGATTCAAGTTTCCAAGTTGTTCGTTTTATTTTGTCAGGGCCCAGTGCATCAACCATGCAGGTGTATATTGTAGTTGATTCTCTTAGCATACCCGGAGTCAGTCGGGATTAGACTATTCACTTCCTGCATTTTTAGTGGAAAGTAAAAAAACTTCAAACTTAAAGCTTAACTCATTTTTTATTTACTTTCAAATTATTTTCGATTTTCCACCAGTTTAGTACAGTGTAAAAGCCAGAAAAACTGTCAGAGAAAGTGTGAACTAAATACTAAGCCACGCCGCACCGTGGTGCTTCGATAACGTAGGCTGGCTATAGTCAAATGGCATGTTCATTTTAACTTAAATGCTTCTATTATTTTTCTTTATCTGAAATAGGCAGAATAAGCGCTCTTTTCCTGCCCGCTGAGCGGCAGTAAAATGGAACTTTATTTTACCGCGACGAGAGGCATGTAAAGTGACAGCAAGGAGGAAGAAGTATGTGAGAAGTGAAAGAAAAGTGAAAGAACAGAGTAAGAAAAATTCATTTTAAAACTACGTTTAACTACGAAGTGGATTTTGGACTTATTGCATCGCGCCAAGCGCGTGCGTACGCGGTACAATCAAGCACCATTTTACTTCCTCTCCTTGTTCAGACAAATTCGCCCTTATTCTGCCTATTTCAGATAAAGTATCGTATGCACCACGGCAGTAAAATTGTTTTATAAAGTTCAACTTTAATACCTAGGTACATAATTGACTATTTTTTACCTTTAGTATTTACATCAGTCACAGCATTATTAACATTTTCCATTTAGAGTCACCTTTCGTATACGTTTGGCTCCCAAATATTTTTTAGAAAAACTTTCTCTTCTTTCCTCTTGTCAAATTTATTTCGCTTGCATTCGTTACTTTATCCATCCATAACCTTCTTTTAAACTTTCTGTTTGAAGCCCTCACCCACTTTACTCTACTATTATACATTCCAGCTCGCCACACTGCTTATCTTATTCTTCCATTCGTTGACTCCCGACGAGTGCTTTTCTCTAAATATATTTTTTTCTTCATCCTTTAGTATTCATTGTCTTTTTAAGATTAAAAAGACATAGGTACGGATCGTTATAATTAGCGTTGAGCAATTATTTTTATTTTTGCCCCATCATTGAAAATAAAGGAAACGCTTTTGGAACAGGATAGAAAAGGTGGATGGTAAAAAGAAAACAAACATTAGTAAACCGTCTTCTTCTTACTGTTGTCTGTTATAATTCTATTAGCGCATATATTAACAATAACAATATAATTATATTAATGATGATAACATAATCTATTATTATCATGTTTTTCATATCTAGTTTTTTTTATATTACTCTGTTATAAGAAGTATTAGGCCATAATTAAAGATAGTTATCATAAGCGTACATCCTATTATTTAAATATTGCAAATACAAAGTTATACAGAAACAAACGATATTATTTATTGTAAACGTCTTTATAATAAATATTGTATTGATGTAACGTATTATATTGTAATTTTAGCTACGACTAGACACTAAGCGAACATAATATCTTTTTTAGCTCTATAATAATATCACTGAGAGTCGAGCTGCCCATCTTAAGTCTGATTTTTGCAAATTATAATTTTAATCTCTTATATAAATCAAGTAATTTTTGTTTAGTCCACTTCAGTATTATTATTTAGTTTTTAAGTTAAAAAGGCGCGTGCAGTTCCCAGCGCGCGGGACCGAGCAGGTGGTGCACCCCATCACAGCGCTCTCCGTTTATTTTCACAGTCCGGGCCCACCGGATTGGTCAGATGTTTCCCCTGCTACCGGGGCCTGACTCTCGTCCCTCGCTCGGCAGCAGCACGCGCACATCAGATTCATTCTGTGTCTACCCACCTCCGAATTTTTCGACGACCTTGTGAATTTTATTTTATTTCCACCGCCGACAGTAGTAGAAGTGTTTTCGAAGTGTTTGTAGTGTTTAAAATTCAGTGTATTTACCGTGCAAGTGAGTTTTGTTCTTGTGTTTACCACTTCGGCACCTAAGGGCAACGTAATTTAATATTGCTTTTAATTATAACTTGTCTCCCTTGCACCCTCAGCCTCCCTGTGAACTCCACTCTCTAATCTGCTCTACCATTTCCTGGATCTCCATACACCTAAAATATCCGGAAGTGCATACCTACGTGTATTTCTTTTTTTTCTGTTTTCTTGATTTATAAACTCGCATTTTATTATTTCTGCTTCTACAATTGCTTTACTTATTCTATTCAGTGTTTCCCATGATCTCGAATTCTGAATTGCGTTTATTCCTTCCGCTTATGTTCTTTCCTCGCCATGTCCATTTGATTCCTATGTTCTGTTGGGTCCACGTAATCTTGAATTTATGTTCCGTATTTTTCTATAATTAACCTTTTATTCCGTTAGGCCGTCTGGACGTTAACGAGGAATCGATGTTTGGTCCTCTCGCCGAAGGTGGATCGAAGGCCTCGCGCCTCGCTAGCTGAGGTACCTCGCGACCCCTTTTATCCCACGTATTTCGCAAGCTTTTGCCCTTTTTACCACCTATTTATTTGTCTTTAATCTCTTGATTAACCCTTCTATCCCGTTAGACCGTTTGGACGGCAACGAGTTTTCGTTGTGCGATCCTCTCGCCAAATCTGGATAGAAGGCTTCATGCTTTCCTACATACCCTTCCCCCACACTGGACCGTTTCTTCGACAATCAAAAGTCATCTTTAGGTACTCTCGTCCTAGTATAAGGGGAGGCCGCGAAATCCATGAACAAGCGCGATTAATAATTATTAATCGCGCTTATTATAATCCACTAAAACCGCATGTTACTAATTACAAAAATGCTTCCTGACAGGTCATGGGCAGGTACGGGCGAAGGCAACATCAACGTCGGGCGCTAAGGAAAGGATTAGGTGCCGCGACGACCGCGAAAGTTTCGCAAACTGAAACCGTACAACCTATATCCGCGCAGTCTGAATCCGCGCGACCTACACCGGCGCAACCCATACTTGCACAGCCCCTATCCGCGGCCACCAGCCCCACCTCGACCAACGACGACCTCCTTGAGATCCCCCTTGAATTCTCCCTTCCCGGTTCACTTCAAAGAGGTCCATCACCCCAGACTTTACCCTCGCCAACTCATAAAAAAATCACGCCTCCTCTCTCCGAAAAACCTTGTCATCGGGACGAAGCGCCGGATCGGATCGTGAAGCGCTATCGTCACGAGCGCGATTACATCATCAAATGTTTTCTTACGTCGATGCCGGCAAACCCCGAACTCTGCGAATCACCCTTTCGAAAATCGCACAGTCACCCCTTTTCCACGCGCTGCTCGGCCACCTCCCGTCGGTTACAGCGCCACGCTACACTATCGCGCCCACAATCTTGATTTTGCAAAATTGTGCAAAATGAAGGTCAACACAAATATTTCTTAATACACGAAGTGTGAACGTAATTTTGAAAAATTGTGCAAAATAGTCTCTCGGCACAGTAATATTCCATATACATAAAAAACTGACGAAAGAAAGATACACATTTGCCTGCTTTTTTTTTGCCTATTTTCCCCCATCGATTATAAAATAATTAGTTTAGTTTAATCCAGATCCATGAACGCGTTTTTTTCACTCGAAAATAATAACGTCGATGAAGAAGAATTCGTTACTCAATCATTTGCATATTATATATGCGTGGACTATGTACATACCGCGCGACATTCTCTATACGCGGGTATTCTTTCTCTATCGCTCATGTCAGCTATCATCGCACTAATATTTCTATACTTCGATCAGAGCTGTCCCTCCCGACAACATAACATAAAAATATAAATGAATAACTATTGAGCAAACTCCGCCAGTACACGGTTGGCAGCTCTGATCTGGATTCTAAAGTACAGGCAGCGAATAAAATTTTACCAATAGGTGAAGAGAGAACGTAGCTTCAAATTTCGAGAAGCTCCTTTTGATATAATCGCAACCTTTTTTCCATTATAGAATAAAAGCATAGTACAATAGGTTATACCGCAGTGCTACGAAACTTAATTTTTTGGAAAATAGGGCGCAACGTCTACCAGACGATCTATTCTGGAATGATCCGTGTGCAAAAGATTACACAAAAATATTCAACCGTTCGTCCGTAAAATTGGGACCCACAAACTCATTCTGAAAAAGGCTTTAATAAAGTAATATTGCATCATTAGATTAAAGATGATAAATTAGGCAGTATTAAGATATTAACAATAATTACATTATTTATTTATTTTAGAAGAAAACCTAAATTTTGTATTGAAAAGTACACCAGGGACAGACGAGACCATGACATTTTGGCTGTTTGAACTAGTTTTAAAGAAAAAAATCCAATATTAAGAATAAGAATAATTAGCCGTCGTTGTTTTGTGGATATCAAAAACATTTGTTCAGAGGAAATTCATATCCATAAGTGAAACTAATATTACTAACGCTAATATATTTTTAAGCTCTTCACCTGAATATATATATATATATATATATATATATCGGTATTCGGTTTTGATTCCTTGGCAATCGAACCGAAGGGCCTATGACAAAGCCACCGAACGCGTCCTCGGGTTGCGGATGGAGGGTCCCTGTACCAAGGGTTTCTGCTGAATATGGTTACAATAATTAATAAGCAGTCGCGGACAATTGTCCAGGGATGGTCCCGAAGGAATAACTCCTAAGCGAAGGCGTAACAACCGTGCCGAAAGCTGAATGGCACCTGGGTGAGGTGTCTCAAACGGTGACTCAGGGATACCGGGCGACCTCTCAGAGTATCAGCCTTATCCTTGCACGCGGGGCTCTACAAGGATGGACGAACCCTTTTCCCTAGCTGCTCGTGGGAACAACAATGACAACACCAAACATAGTTTAGGAAGTGCGGTTCAAAACAATCGAACGCGCAGGGCTCCCGACAATGGGTCGGACAACAATGCCGACTACCCTAGAGTTGGGGGAGCCAATCAAGACGGAGTCAATGCGATTGACCGGCAGAATCTCATTACTTTTAAGTGGACAGATCGACTCAGGAACGACCTGCTGGAGTGCTATGATACCAGTATGGCCCCTGAACAAAAAGGTTACATGGCGCGACTGTATGCTCTGTGGTGCGAGAAACACCCAGAGCTCTCGGATTTTTCGCAAAAACGTCTGCGAAACCGTGCCGAGGACCTCCGGAAAAGGGGTTATATAAGCGGAGCGCCTACTCAACGGCAGCCAGAACAAGCCGGCAACAGAGAAAGAGAGGCGACAATGAGACCAACCTCGAACAGGCATCCAATAGAGGAAGAACGATGCTTCAAGACCCGGAGACACATCAACATTCAGGTTTCTCCCAAACCCAAAGATCTGACTGAACTGGATGATGAGCTTCGTGGAGATTTTTCCGAAGAATCAGACCTCTGGACTATCAATTGTAGCATGTACAATGCAGCGAGAACTTTGGCAGATGCAAACCGTAAGACAAAACCTACGGTTGATCATAAGACCAAAGGACGAATGCATCAACTCAGCCCAAAGATAGGCTGGGCAAGACAGTACGCGTCCCGCATGCAGTGTGTGATTGACTACATAACATCTGGCAGGACTTTCACTGGCAAGGTTCGACAGTTCGCGCGCGAACTGCGGATCCGTCATCACACAAT
Organism: Andricus curvator; assembly: GCA_932195095.1. Lineage (NCBI taxonomy): Eukaryota > Metazoa > Arthropoda > Insecta > Hymenoptera > Cynipidae > Andricus > Andricus curvator. The sequence goes on from CAKNYM010039433.1 coordinate 29,597, forward strand.
CAACAAGTCAAAGCTACTGACCATCAGGCAGCATATTGTTGACAGAATACGAGTACTATCTAACGCTAGGAGAAGTCTAGAGCGGAGAGAGAGAGAGGTGGGTCAGAGAAAATCAACAGTTTTTTTCTGACCCATCTCGACTCTTCCAAGACCCTCCAGTTACTGTCGACCATCCGCCCAAACCAGAGGAGGTCAAAGCATTTTGGAGAGAATTTTGAAGAGAAAGTCTACAAAGTCCAACACCCACTTGAAGAAGGCTCAAAGAACATAAATAGCTCCAAGAAGCTGTGCAATGTCCTCATAACAGCTGAGGAGGAATGCCCACCTATCACTACCCAGGAGGTGAAAAACATATTAAGAGGCATGAAGAACTATTCCGCTCCGGGACCAGATGGTATCAAGACCTTTCTGCGGAAGAAGTTTCCTTCAACCCACCAGAATCTAGCACGAATTTTCACCTCATATCTAAAGTCGGAAGAGCCTATTCCGGAGTGGTTGGTGGAAGGGCGCACAGTGCTCCTGCCGAAGACGGGCAACGTAGCTGACCCTAAGAATTACAGGCCAATAACTTGTCTAAACACACTGTATACGATCTTCACAACTATCCTGAATGATAGGATTGTTCGGACAATTGGACCTGTGTGGCGAGAGATGTATGAATAACGTGGCTCAAAGAAAGGCGTATTAGGATGTCGGGAGAACTTGCTCATCGATAGATGTGTCTGTAAAGACGCAGCATCCTATCAGCGACTTCTATCGATGGCCTGGATTGATTACCGGAAATCTTTCGATTCAACCTCCCATAGACTTATCATCTGTCTGCTGGAAAGCCTCAAGGTTTTTCCACACATCGTGAGGTGCATAGAGAGATTAATTCCGCTTTGGAAAACCAGATTTACTATCTCATCTGGAATACATCGTGTGATCACTAACAGTATCACCTTTCACAGATGTGTGTTTCAGAGCGACGCCATGAGCCCTCTCCTCTTTTGCCTCACATTATTGCCACTATCTCTCGCACTTCACTATTCCGAAGGGTACCTCTGCGGCAAACCTGGAAACCGAAAGCATAAGGTCACTCATGTATTTTACATGGATGATCTTAAGATCTATGCTAGAAATCAAGAGAAACTACATCTAGCGCTAAAAATTGTCAAAGAGTACACTCAAGAGATTGGAATGAAGCTCGGATTAGAGAAATGCGCCAAGGTTAATTTGAAGAAAGGAGAACTTAATGGCATCCCCGATGATCTTGAGCTCGTTGACAGAAGCGCTATACGACATCTTCGCGCTGGAGAGACCTATACATACCTGGGCATGCCACAGAGCCGCATTCAGGACGTGACATCTATAAAGGATACTCTCCGATGCAGATACAAACGTCTCATCCGACGGATATGGTCTTCCGAATTGTCGGCGAGGAACAAAGTATCTTCAACGAACATGCTTGCCGTCCCCGTAGTACTCTATTCATTTGGAGTAGTTCCATGGACGAAGGACGAGCTCAGATCTCTCGATATCGGGTCTCGAAAGGTTATGCACATGAACAAAAGCATGCACCTTAAGTCTTCTGTTCCACGACTTTACATCTCACGTCGTCAAGGTGGTCGTGGAATACTGAATCTTGAATGTCTTCACAACAGGATTATTCTGGGTACAGCACATATGGTCACAAATGGACAAGACCCTCTTCTTACAATGGTCAGGAAACACGAAGAAGTGGGCAAAGGGGCGTTTCTGTGCAAAGCAGCGGAGGAGGATGCTGAAACACTCGACCTTGACTTCAATATTAGGGGTGAGCAAAATGAATCAAATCTTATCCATCTTGAATACTCACTCCTGAAGGCCCGGATTAAGAAAGTACAGGAGAAAAACTTCCGCGAACAGCTCCTCGACAAGAGGATGCACGGCATCTTCCACAGAAATGTGGAAGATCAGTCGATGTCGTATGAGCTAACGTTTGCTTTCCTTAGATCACCCGGATTGAAGTCGGGCACGGAGGGCTTCATTTTGGCATGTCAAGACGGTGTAATTTCCACTCTAGCATACCGTCGCCACATTTTGAGCCAAGACATTCCCGATGATAGCTGCAGAGCGTGTCATGCACAGCCCGAGCATCTAGGACACATACTATCTAGTTGTCCAACTCATGCGGGAACGACCTACATCCAAAGGCACAATGCGGCACTAAGAGTGCTTTATTTCCATCTCTGTCACTCTTACGGCATCACCCCAAATACCTCTCCGCTAAACGCTCCTAGAGAAATAGAGTCAATTGTCAAAAATGAGAAGTGCCGCATATACTGGAACTTCATATTCTCGACAATTGTTTCTGTTGCGCACTCGAGGCCTGACATAGTTCTCCTTGTCTTCGAGAAACGAACCATGTTCGTTATCGAATTTTCAGCACAAGCTGACAAAAACGTCGCAGTCAAGGAGAAAGAAAAGAAAGAGAGGTATAAAGACCTTATAAGGGAGTTGCGACGGTTATGCCCGGAATATTCTGTTAAGCTAATCGTCTTGATCATCGGCGCTCTTGGAGGTGCCAAGGTTTCACTGGTTAATAGCCTGAAAAGCATCCCTGCGTGTCAAGAAAATTCTGAGACACGTGCGGAGAAAATGCAGAAGGCGGCCGTCCTTGGGTCGCTCCGTGTCCTCAAGGTGCACGAGATTTTTGCCGGATCATCGTATTGAGTTCGTCGCAGACTGTAACCACCTATCTCATGGTCGTGAGACGTGGTTGCAGCTGAAATTTTACCGCGATTTCGCTGGGAGCGGATGCAATTTTTCAGATTAGCACCCGCTCCCGGCGAAATCCTGCGTTTGTCCTTATGACAAACTTTTAACTATATATATATATACATACATACAGGGTGTCCCAGTACTCAAGGAACATTTTTATATTTTTGAATTCCTCTTAAAAAATGGAGTTGAAAATAATAATAAGAATTCGTTGTAAAGTTAATAATTGATGAGTAATTAACAATTAAATATTAACCAATCGGAAGCATGCGCTAGATGGACGACAGTCCATGTGTCACTGATGAGGGTGTGTGCGCA
>CAKNYM010039435.1:0-10752 GCA_932195095.1 Andricus curvator
GACGCTGAAAGTAGGATTGAGGTAGGGGGGTTCAGATTCAATGTTGATATCTCAAATTTGATTGGTCGAGAACCTAGAGAGAAACTTAGAAACGTCGAAGTAGGAAAAAACCCCTTTTGCGGGACGTTTTGCAAAAAATCATCGGTGCAATTGCAGAATAGGGGCGTCACCTCTGTTTTGGCTGGAAAAAAAAAATTTTCGGCAACAAACTATCAGAATCTTTAATTGGACAATAAATGAAGCGATTTGATAAGGGAAAAGTTTTAAATTATTGTTACTTTTGTCACTACGATGTCTCAAATATGGGTCTGTCACGATATGAGACGAAAGGGCCCTTGGCTATCGATGGCAATCGATAGTCACAAAAATAGATCGACAAACACGTAAAATATAGATATATAATGGTCACAAAAATAATGTTGAATAAATCCCTACCCATTTCCAACGTCTTGTGGGGGCGGGAAGGCACCCCTTAGACTGGTCACAAAAATAATGTTGGTCAAATCCCTACCCCTTTCCAACGTCCAGTCTCCTCTTGTCACAAGTGACAGCTGATGTGCGTGAAAGTCTCCTTTTTGTCGACATAATACCTTATGTCGGCATAAAAAAATATCTAAATATATTTTGATTAATTAAGAACAATTTGATTTCAATTATTTACAGCGTTTCTGGCCGTACGGATGTTTAAAAACACCTAAACTTTAAGTTAAATATGATAATTCCGGTATCGTGACAGACCCATATTTGAGACATCGTAGTAACAAAAGTAACAATAATTTTGAACGTTTTCCTGATCAAATCGCTTCATTTATCGTTCAATTACACATTCCAATAGTTTGTTGCTGGAGAAAAAATTTTTCCCAGACAAAACAGAGGTGACGCCCCTATTCTGCAATCTAACCAAATCATCTTTTACAGGAGGGTTTGCAGGACACATTGCTCAAATGCCGGACCGTCCTGCGTAATACAGGACGACTGGTCACTTTAGAAAAAGATAAGACTTAAAAAGCGAGTGGATAGACCGAGTTGCAAATGAGGGGATTGAAACAAAAGACGTAGAAATATTATAACAAAGACGTACAAAAATATTAACGTGAATAACATTGAAAAGTGGGATAAAAATACAGAAAGAGATATACATGAATAGAGAATTATAAAGGTTCTGGGTTGAAAAAAAAGTGATTAATAAAGACAGACAGAGACTTACATTGATAAAGAGATAGAAAAAGACAGACATGAATTGACGAGGTTACACAATAGGGAATTTAGGGAAGACATAGAATTAAAAAGAGGAAATTAATAAAACACGCAAGCTATGTTTATTCAGAAAGATGCAGAAAAGTGTCGTGAATAAACAATGGTAAGCTGAGATAGAAAAGAGAGGATTCAAAAAGATAGGTAGAAAATTATAAAACACAAAAAGAAACACCTGAATATTGACGAGGGATATGGCGTGGACTGGAAAAACTGAAGATATTGTGAAGTGTAGATGGTAAGTATTGACAAAGGGATAGAAGAAGATTAACATACATAGACGAGGGATACGCTGGTTTACACAAGTGTTTTGAAGATAAAAAAATACGATTATTTTAACAAAAAAAATAGACAAAAATTGACTTGCATGAAGTAAAAAAGATGTAATTGGCAAAACAGACAGGCTAATATTATTTTAAAAGATGTAGAAAAAGGTTTGAAATGATAAACTGGGACAGAAAACAGAACTCAGAAAGATAGGTGGACAATTTTATATATTATATTTTTTATAGAGAAATATAGACAATAGATGAGAATAGACGAGAGATATTATACATAGTCTGGGCTATAAAACCATCAAAATAGGTAGGCAAGAATATTACATTGAAACAGACAGAGAAATATTAACGTAGATAGGCTTAGCTAGAATGAGGGTATTGAGGAAGATAGAAACGAGCCGGAAATTTCTGTTTCGTATCTTTGAAAGGATGAAACATTCGATAATAACAGAGCAAATAAGGGACCATGCCAACATTACATGAGTGGTAAAATTACCTGTCGTTCGTGATATATGGACCCAGTCATTTCAATGGTTGTGTTCACAACCATCGCTACTACATAACACCAATCGCTGAAGAGTGTTTCTGTTTCAACAATATTTCAATAAAATGAAATGAACATACTATACTATTCACGAAAGAAAGCAATAATTTAATTCAACACTTCCAACTTTGTTTAATAATGTATAGATTTCGGATAGAAGATAGGACATCAAATTTGATAAATATAACCTTCTTATATTTTACTATGAACATAGGAATAGGAGGGAATGTCGTAGCGTAGACGAAATCCGTGAAATAAGGAGCGGGGCAATTTACTACAGAGCATGATCCAATATTTACGTGGTCTAGCCACTTGAGGGCTTTGTTTTGTCCAAGTCACGCAACCGCTTAGTTTCACCATTTTGTTTGTATAACCGCGCAGTTTGAATCTGATGCGTACTCTCTGTACGACAAACTATTGTAGGAAAATCAGTACGTAGGAAGATAATATTATGAAAATATTGAAAGAATTAATTCCATAATTACTTGGAATACGTACTGAATGATGTATATTAGAACACTGATAAGAAAATAAATTATAGTTGAGACAGAATGGAAGTTTGTAAATAATACTGAATGGCAGCGATCAAAAGTACATACAAATTTTGATATTTATGATAATTGATAACATTTTCAATATCTCCGTTTTATAGTATATACATAATTCCCATGTCGCCAATTCTTTCAGAAAAATATAAGCAAAACTGATAGAGGTCTGTAATAGGATTACAAGGGTCCGTAAATTTTACAGAAAAGTTTGTAAGGTTAAAGAGATTAATGAATCTGATTTTTACGATGAAAATATAAGTACGTAACAGTAATTGCTAAATAACATCCTAATATCTACATGTACGGAAATAAATTATTTTTAAATCAATTTAGAAATAATGCAATCAAACTTTAAACCAAATTTAAATTTTGTTTTGGATATTTTTTTGTTGATATTGTTAATAATGACAAATAATGGAAAGGAAGCATACATCACAATAATCAGTATATGTTTCATTAACAGTTATGAAAGTACAATCTGGTAAAATTTGGATTTTTATATTTTCTTTTTACATAAATATCACACTTACTCGTACAGACGGACAATTTGAAATCGTTAACACAATACCAAAGAAAATTAAAAATATTTAATAATCCAACTTTTTGTTGCTGGGACAAATCGAGATAAAGTTTGAAAAACTCTATGAACTTTATATGGGAAAATTCGTAAATGTGTTTAAAGCTCAGAAAAGAAAAAACCTTTGTTTTAGGAAAGCATCAATATTTAAAGTACCTAATTACATTCTCATTCTAATGAGAAGGTATTGGTTTTATGTAAAATTTGACATAGTCGGTTTTCATCAAATGTCCACGTTTTGAGACCTCCTGAGTCAGAAAAAACGATTTTTACGAAGGTGTCTGTCTGTCTGTAGTCTGTCTGTCTGTCTGTCTGTCTGTAGCCACGATAACTTTCGAAAAAATGATCAGATTTGATTGAGCTTTGGCACACTTTTTTATGGCCGAAAAATAGAGAACGAGTTCGTTAACCAGCTATTTTGGATGAAAATCCAAAAAGTGAGCACATTTTGAAAATTTTTGAGACCACTTTTTTTGAAGATTTGAAAATTCTATGTACGGTTATTAGTAGTACGCAAAATGACGAACAAAATATTCTTATGACTTTTCATGATAAAAAAAAATTACTGGAGTTATAGCATTTTCAAAATTCCAAAAAACAAACGAAAATGAACATTTTAAGCCGAAAAACGCACGATATGAAAAAAAGTCAAGAGGAGAAAAACGTTGATTCCTGAACACCCTATAATATTTTCATGACAACTTTTTGAATTTTTCGAAAAATAAAAAATTCAAATTTTGATCGCACAAAAAATTAATGAAAAATCAAAAAAGCCATTTTGCTGTAAAACTATGCAAGATACCAGAAAAGATCATCTCACCAAAATTGTGCACCTAAAAAAGATCTACAAATTTCTTATCATTCACTTTTTGATATGACGCGTAGTTTTTGTTTTATTCGTAAAAAACAGCATTGAAAATAGAAAAATCAAATTTTCAGACGAATATTACCAGCTACGAAAAAATGACCGAAACAAAATTTGTTCATCCATGGAAGAGGTACAAATTTATTGTGACTCATGTTTCGATAGGATGCGTGGTTTTTGTTTTATTCGTGAAAATAACATTGACAGTAAAAAAATCAAAGTTTTGAAAAAACAATGCAAGGTACGAAAACATATAAATGAACAAAAATTGTGCATTCAAAAAAGACTTACACACCCGTAATCAATTTTTGTGGTAAGAATATATTCAAAATGAAAAAATTAACTTTTTTGATAAACGGCACAAGCTAAAATAAAATGTTAACTAATAAAATTTGTCGCCTCAATTATATCATTACTTTTCATTTGAAATCAAATACAAATTTAGTAATTTGTATATGAAGAACATATAACACGAAGCACAAAGTGCGCGCTCAGTGTATTTACCAAATCGCACGCCGTAAGTGCGCTCCAACTTTTTTGTTTCTATCATACGGTTCAAATGATTTTCAAATCAAATATCGAGTGCGAAGCGCGAGTGTCTGGATGAGAATGTGTTCCTTAAGGTCGATTGAACCTTGAGTAAATAAAGTTCCTTTTCAGTCTAAAATAAAAGCAAATTTAACAATCACTTAATATGTAGAGGTTTTGATAATTTTATAATATTTGCAAACGAACTTTTTCTTTTAATCGAAGTCGAACACGAAGTTCAAAAATCTAGAGGAGCCTAGCGTAAAGCGCGATGCAAATACGCCCGAGCGCGTAGCGCGAGGTGAATACATAATCGAGCGCGAAGCGCGAGATAAATATATGATCGAGCGCGAAGCGCGAGATCCAACAGTCGCGCGCCCTAGGCGCGCTCAAACTTGCGAGCGAAGCGAGCCGCGCGCGAAGCGCGCCATGAGAATGTGCCCGCGAAGCGGGCAGATTTTTTTTTGTTTGGATGTTAATATTTTGCCTGCGATTATTATACAACAACTTTGGTCATTTTTGGAATGAACAATATGTTTGCGGGATCCATTTTATTCATTAAGATAATTTACAACAAGAAATCAAGATTTACTTCATGTTCGACATTTCGAAGAGAAAACTTTGTCCACGAATCACCATATAATGCAATGTGGAAAGTAAATTATCATTAGCTTCATTTGTATATATTCATAGTAAGACTTATATCATTCTTGCATTCTTCTCATATTGTAAAATTTCAAAATTTGTTTGCCTTTACATATAAATACAGTAAGGACAAGATTATTGTAGTCATAGGGTTGTTGCGTGTATAAGAAATAGCCCCAAATGCAACCCGTAATGCACCCGAGTTTGGAAAAAGATATTTGTGCAAGAGCCATTTTTGAATTCTCGCATTTCATTGGTCGGCCGCCATGATGAATTGACATAGGTGCAGTGATACGGTGGACCAAGTTGTAAACGAAATTTGAATTCCCGTATTTGATGTTGTTTATTGTTAAACAAATTTAAAAAACCAATAAGAGGATAATTGAATTCGTTAAATGCTGAGGAGGTATGAAATAAGAGTTTAATTAACTCATGTAGAGCCGATCTCGTACATTTTCGCAATGAAAGGTATCTTGTTTTGTTTGCGAGGTTATGGTCGATGACAGTTTTCACAAAACAAAACAAATAAAGTTTCACGTGCTCGGTTTCATAGTCTCGAGCTCTCATTTGATGTGAAAAATAAACTGAAAAGTGCATAATTCGAGCTAGAAAAGGTTCGTGTACCATCGAGAATGGAAGGTGTACTACATATTCTCGATGAAGTCAAAACTTGATGAAAAATCGGAAGCTGTGAGGTTATAGCTGAAAGTTGAGTTATACCTGATATTAATGAAAATGTGAACCCCACAATCATGCTTTTCGAAGTTTAAAATCTTCGTCTTCAAAAAATCAACTTGGAATTGCTAGATAAGTATATTTTTGTTTTTTATAAGAATCTGCAAGTTGGAATTTGCTTCGTGAATAACATGTCATTTTTGTTTCAGAATTATTCGCAAAAAAGTCAGCCGCGACAACGATCATACCTATAATGCTCGCGCAGGGTGTCTAGCGGGCATCCTATTTTAAGAAAACTTCAACTTTTAAACGAAGTTTGGAATTGTTTAATTTTGAACCGAAGTTTTCATTAATTTTCAAGGCAGTTTCTAATTAGAAATCTAAAATGATTCAGTTTTAAAAATCATGATACAGAATTTGAAAATTAATAATTTTCAATGACTTAGTTTGAATATCCTAATTTAAGAATGCTTCAATTTTTGAATGAAGTTTGGAATTTTTCAATTTTTAAGGCTTCAAGTTTGAATTCATTCATTTTGAAAGTTTCCAGTATTAGAAAATTAAAAAGCTGAATTTATAAAATCGTGATGCACAATTTCAAAATAAATCATTTTTACCAATTTAGTTCCAAGATCCTATTTTAAAAATGCTTCAATTTTTAAACAAAGTTTGGGATTGTTTCATTTTTAACCGAAGTTTTCATTAATTTTGAAGGCAGTTTCCAATTAGAAGACATAATAGTAAATATCAGGGAATTTCTGTAAGAAGTAACTGTGAAAAATAATTGATTTTAGTAAAAAGAAAAGTCTTGAAATTGTTTAAATCTCTTAAAAATATCTTGGAATCTTTTAAAATACCCTACAAGATTTCAAATTCTTTGGAATCAATTATTATAATCAAATACTTGAAGTCAATCAAAACTTTCTCTGTAATCTTTTGAAATTACCTAAAATACTTCAAATCCTTTAAAATTCCTTGAAATTTCTTGAAACTCTTGAAAATGCCAAGGAATTTGAAACCATACCATAAAATATTTCAAATCATTTGATCAGTTTATCGATTGATTCTCAGGATGAATTAAATAAAAACTTTTAAAAAGTCTAAACAATACATTAAATTAGGTATATTTAGAAGAATTTAAGTGAATTACAAAAATTTGAAAATCATTCCAAAGAATTTAAGAGAATTCAGAATAAATTAATAAAAATTCAAGGTGAATTTCAAATCTCTTCAAATCTTTGAAACCCTACGAAAAACATCACTTCTGTTTATTAAACTCTTTAAAACCCACTAAAATGTAATGAAATCCCGTGAAAATCTGTGAAATCTGATGTTATTTCCTGAAATCCTGAAAAAAGATTGAAATACCTTGAGATTTTTAAAAATCCTCATAACCATTGAAATCTATGGAAACCTCATAAAATCCCGTGAAATTCCTTGGAATCTTTGAAGATTCCCTAAAATACTTAAAATTAAAAGCTCTTGGAATGCCTTAGAAATTTTTAAAATATTGTAAAATCTTGAAAATCCTTTCAAATTATTTAAATCTATTAAGAATTTTTCAGAGTCTTTAGAAATAATCTAAAATATCAAAAGAATTCAAGACAATTCAGAAATACGTATAGACCTGAAATGCATAAAGATTAACTTTTGATTTAAAAAAGTGACGTGAAAGTGATTTGAGAAAAAAGTTACTGATAGTAACTGCTTAGCAGCTCTCATTATTTTTCACAGTTACTACTTACAGAAATTCCCTGATATTTACTATTATGTCTTCTAATTGGAAACTGCCTTCAAAATTAATGAAAACTTCGGTTAAAAATGAAACGATTCCAAACTTTGTTTAAAAAAATGAAGCATTTTTAAAATAGGATCTTCAAACTAAATTGGTAAAAATGATTTATTTTGAAATTGTGCATCACGATTTTATAAATTCAGCTTTTTAATTTTCTAATACTGGAAACTTTCAAAATGAATGAATTCAAGCTTGAAGCGTTAAAAATTGAAAAATTCCAAACTTCATTCAAAAATTGAAGCATTCTTAAATTAGGATATTGAAACTAAGTCATTGAAAATTATTAATTTTCAAATTCTGTATCATGATTTTTAAAACTGAATCATTTTAGATTTCTAATTAGAAACTGCCTTGAAAATTAATGAAAACTTCGGTTCAAAATTAAACAATTCCAAACTTCGTTTAAAAGTTGAAGTTTTCTTAAAATAGGATGCCCGCTAGACACCCTGCGCGAGCATTATCAATATGATCGTTGTCGCGGCTGACTTTTTTGCGAATAATTCTGAAACAAAAATGACATGTTATTCACGAAGCAAATTCCAACTTGCAGATTCTTATAAAAAACAAAAATATACTTATCTAGCAATTCCAAGTTGATTTTTTGAAGACGAAGATTTTGAACTTCGAAAAGCATGATTGTGGGGTTCACATTTTCATTAATATCAGGTATAAATCAACTTTCAGCTATAACCTCACAGCTTCCGATTTTTCATCAAGTTTTGACTTCATCGAGAATGTAGTACACCTTTCATTCTCGATGGTACACGAACCTTTTCTAGCTCGAATTATGCACTTTTTAGTTTATTTTTCGCATCAAATGAGAGCTCGAGACTATGAAACCGATCACGTGAAACTTTATTTGTTTTGTTTTGTGAAAACTGTCATCGACCATAACCTCGCAAACAAAACAAGATACTTTTCATTGCGAAAATGTACGAGATCGGCTCTACATGAGTTAATTAAACTCTTATTTCATACCTCATCAGCATTTAACAAATTTAATTATCCTCTTATTGGTTTTTTAAATTTGTTTAACAATAAACAACATCAGTATAACTGATGAAATGGAAATTGAGCGAAAAAATATTGTGTCAAATTTAAATCGCAATTAAAAATACATGAAATTTTGCCTTCGAGTTGGCATATTGCTTGAGTTACTGAATACAGAGGGAAAAGGTTTAATACAAAAATCATTCAGTTCGGAGAAAACTGAGTTTTGCCTTTGAGGTTAGAATTTTTTGGTATCGTAAAATCGTCTTAAAATCGTGACAAAAAGTTTAATTTTCATTTCATTTTTTAAATGGCTAGACGTCCCCGAGACGCTCAGTCGATGAACACGGAGAAAGTTTTATCGAAAAAAGTTATTCACTTCCCAAAAAATTAATTTTCAATGAGACGGTGTCACAGTGCGACAGACGATTTTTGGCATTCAGGTAGTGATAAATAATAAAATTAACGTTTTATGCTGTTCAACTATGAAGATATTGAAATACATGCCTTTGGCGCATATACAAAATAGCTTGATCACGAAAGTCTTTACTTTTAATGGATATCATGATCAAACTTTAAGGTATTGCTACCATCAAAAATACAATTTCGAGCAAATACTTTTAACTCTTTGTGTATTTCAATTTTTGAGAATTTTCTAACAATAAACCCCATTTTCAAAAAATTGTCAGTTGCCACCTTCTGTCTTTCCACCCTTCATATATTACTTATATTACGAACGTTAGACAAAATTTTAATAAGAAGAGTAAACAAGAACATCGATAATTATAAATAAATGTTATATATATCTTTCGATCAAATTTTCTTCCAAAACTGAGGAAGAAATATTTTTAAACAAATAAAACATAATTATTATTCTATATGTCGTGGTTACTGCATTAGATAATTCGTCGCCCCAGAGTTATACTACGCCATGTCCACTTTTTGAAATTTTTGATCTACCTATTATTTTTAGGCTTGGTTAGGGCTAAACTTTGTTTTTTAATACATTTTTTGCTGCAATTTATTTCCGCAGCTGTTACAATTATTAATAAAAATAGTGACGTTAATTAAAAATTAGAATTATACCACGCCATGCCCTTTTTTTCATTCCAATAACTGAAAAAATGCCAACTTCGTATTGCATATATTTTATATGGATAACCTAAGTTCAATTTGAGAAATAACAATTTTCAAAAATATATTTAACCTTAAAATTAACCATCTGAATATTACTTAAAAGTCAATAATTTGCGAGTAACTCATTTAATTCGAGGTATGTAGTACAAGAGAATAATGTAAAATATAATTCTGTTAAACTTTTTACTTAAGAATTTCATTATAAATAGTTAATTTATAAATATTTTGTGGTCATGGCGTACTATAATTCTGAGAAAAAATGAATTTTTTGAATCTCATATTACGCCATGTCCAAACCCAATTTTCCATATCACTTAAAATACATTCATAATCGTATTAAAATTTGTGTTAATATGTTCTTGATCACGCATTATTTTTGACCGATAAACTTATTTCGACATTTGACGTTTTCGCAGAGTATGTTATGGTTAAAATTTGAACTTCATTTTCTCAGTTTGACAGTTGAGGGACATGGCGTACTATAACTTTAGGGCGACGAATTTTATTCATTTCAGTACTTTCCCAGTTGACTTCAGTTTTATTTTATTCTATACACATATGCCAGTTTTTGTCAGCAGGAAGAGGTTATAAAACACGTTACCTGAAATTATAGTTGATCCATATTATTCTTTACCCATCTTCAACACTACAATACATTTTATTAGTATTTAAATATTTCTATACGGCAAAATTACAAAAAAAAATTAATCTAAAATTTTAATTTTTAAATCACTTACATTTTCCGCCTTACTTATCCAAAATGGCGAAACTAAGCGGTTGGTTCTGATTGGCTCAGTTTTTTTTACTTGCGCGTGGCTAGACCATGTGGATCATGCTACAGAGGGTCCAGAGACAGTGTGGCCGTAGAGCAGTGGTCGGCAAACTTTTTGCTCGCTTTTCAGGTCAGGGCAGGGTT
>CAKNYM010039436.1:0-20050 GCA_932195095.1 Andricus curvator
GTAACGGAAATAGTAACGCACCAAGATGGGTTTTCAAAGATAGGATATTCACATTTTTAATGGAATTTTCAATTTAACAGTTAAATTTTCAACCAAAAATAGAATAGTTTAATTTTCAGTTGGAAAAATAAGTTTTTAAGCAAATAAAATAAATTTTCAACGTAACAGTTAAATAATTTTTTTCAAGCCAAAGAAATGAATTTTGAACCAAAAAGATTAATTTTCTACCAAAGAAGATTAATTTTCTACCAAAGAAGATTAATTTTTAACAAAATACATGAATTTTCAACCAAAAATGTGAATTTTCAACCGAAGAAAATAAATGTTCATCCAAACACGGAAGTTAACTTTTGAACAAAAAAAAAATAATTTAAAAAAAAACTGTTAACAAAATAGTTACATTTAAATTTAAAAAAAGATTTATCAACTAAAATGATAAATCATCAGCCAAAAAAATGAATTTTTAACAAAAAGTTTCACTTTCAACTGAGTAGTGGAATTTTGATCATATTATATATTACATCATGCATGTTACAAATTACATCATATTACACATTACATAATATTACCCATTACATCATATTATATCATGAATATAAATGTCACATTTTTCTTACTCCTGATCATTAAAAATGAAATTCTTATATAAAAATAAAATAATTTAATCCATTTATGTGAGAAATATGTCCAGAAAAACGCGGTAAATTGAGCCTTATAGAAAATTCGAATCAAATTCAAATAGTCGAATTTAATTCTACAGTTCATCCAGAAATACTTGAAAATGTATTTTTCATGTTTTTCAAATATTTAAAAAGTATTAAAAGTACTGTATCGAATTATTACACACGCAGAGTCATATTTTCTCAACGAAAAAAATAATCTGCCAATTTTACAGAATTTTCTCGCTATAATAAGGAAACTTCTGTAAATCATATGCAACCTTCTCAAATCATATAAGATTTTCTGTAAAATCCGTAACAAAATGTTGGTAAATAAACCGAGTTTCCCCGGTGGAAAAATTTTTTACACGAATGTACAACATTTCTAAAACTGTAATTTTTTGTTAAAACATGTACTTTTTTGTCAAAAATGTACAAAATTTAACAAAAAAATAGAGTTAAATACAAATAGCTAATTTTTAAAAATATTTTCTTGTAGAAAAGTAAAAAAGTTAACAATAAAGTATAAGTTTCTACAATTCAAAAATTTGTATAACTTTTTATTAATATTTTTTTTACTTTGTTGTAAAAATCTACGAGGTATTGCAGAATACTACAGAATTTTACATTTTTTTAATTTGGGTGTTTGACGTCGTGAGAACAGTTTTAATTTTACGTAAATTATTTTAGAAAATTACAAATCTTTACAAAAAAAAAATAAAAGATTTTACAAAAGCTGAAATGTTAGGGAACTTTACTTAAAATTATGTTGTATATTTTTACCAACAACTCCAAATCCTGTTTAAATATTGCTTCAATCTGAAATATCCAACTTTAACCCATTTAATTTGAAAATTTTTAATTAAGTAAGACATTTTTCTTTAATTTTTAGCAATATTTTACTTTTTATTTAAAATGAGCAATTGTAAATAAAATATTATAAACTAAATAATTTTAAACTAAATTATTTAAAATAGAAAGCCTTGAATCGTTAATATTTCAGAGTGTTAAATTAAAACTTTGTACGTTACAATTTTAATTGTTCTATTTAACAAATTTTAAATATTTAAGTGAAATTATTAAATTTTGATGCATAAATAACAATTGAACAACTATCGATTTGGACAAAATTTGAGTTAGTTTAAGAGATATTAACGAGTTTTGAGGAGATCTAAACTTAATTTAAAACTGAAAAAGATTTCGAAAAATAAAAAACTAAATTTAGATTTTTGATGATTTCGAAATAAAACTTTGAAACTTTTTATTGGTCTTTAAAGGTTTTTAGAAAATACAAAAGAATTGTTAACTTTGCTGGGAAAATTTAAAATGATTTTTTATTTGGAAAAATTAATTTTAAGAGAATATTTAAAAAGATTTAAAAAAATTTTTGAATAACTAATGATAATTGAACAATTATTGATTTGGGAAATAATCCAGTAAGTTTAAAATATATTTAGAACTTTTGAAAAGATTCCAAAATAATTTGAAACGTGAAAAGATTTCGAAACATTTAAAACACTATGCAGATTTTTGAAGATGCCGAACACAAAATGTATAAGCTTTTTGAGCATTTTGAAAGGTTTTAAATGAATACAAAATTTGTATCCCAATTCCTAAAAAAAACTAACAATAATTTTTTTTTGTTATAAATTAATTTTGAAAGAATATTTAATAACATTTCCAAATTTTTCAAAAAAGAAAACTACAGAATTTTACATTTTTTTAATTTGGGTGTTTGACTTCATTAAAAAACTTTTTATTTCACGTAAATTAAGTTTTTTTTTTCAATTTGAAAGCCTCAGTAGTTAAACAATGTAAACGTCCGATTGAAACTTTATAAACTATTCTTAATTTATAAATAATTTGAGAAATTAAACGCTCTCTTTCAATTCCAAATCCTATTCAAATATTGTTTCAATCTGCAATATTCCATTTTTAACGCATTTAATTTCAAATTGTTTAATTAAGTAAGACATTCTTTTGAAATTTTAGCAATATTTCACTTTTTACTTAAAATGAGCAATTATAAATAGAATATTGAAAACTAAACAATTTTAAACTGAATTAATTGAAATAGAAAGCCTTGATCGTTAATATTTCAGAATGTTAAATTAAAACTTTGTACGTTACAATTTTAATTGTTCTATTTAACAAATTTTTAATACATAAATGAAATTATTGAATTTGGACAAAATTTGAGTGAGTTTAAGATATATTCGCCAGTTTTAAGCTCGGGTTTGAGGAGATCTAAACTTAATTTAAAACTTAAAAAGATTTCGAAAAACAAAAAACTAAATTTAGATTTTTGAAGATTTCGAAATAAAATTTTGAAGCTTTTTATTGGTCTATAAAGCTTTTTAGAAAAAAAAGAATTCTTAACTTTGATGGAAAAATTTAAAATTATTTTTTATTGTTAAAAATTAATTTTAAGAGAATATTTAAAAAGATTTAAAAAAATGTTTGAATAAGAAATAACAATCGAACAATGATTAATTTGGAAAATAATGGAATAAGTTTAAAATATATTTAGAACTTTTGAAAAGATTTCAAAACATTTAAACACAATAACAATTTATTATTTCTTAAATTAATTTAAAAAGATAATTTAATAACATTTCCAAAATTAAAAAAAAAATCTGGATGATTTTAAGGTAATTTCTTAACTTTTACAAGATTTTCCAAAATTTGTTTGGGTAGTTCGAGTTCCAAGATAATAGAATTATTATTAGATCCTGGAAAATTTACAAATTATTTTTAAAAACTAATTTTCAAGCAAATATTTAAAAAGATTTCAAAACAAATTTTAATGTATAAATTAATGTTTCTAGCTTAAAATTGCTTAAAATGACATATTTTGGAAAATTTATACATTTTTTTATTCATTCTTCAATTCGTAGCATTGAAAATAATAGCGTGAATTTCTTTTTTTTTTAATGTTTTAACTGTACAATGCATAACAGTTGAAAATTGAAATTTTGCAGTGTATCGGCTATTAATTAAAAAATGCTCAATTGAAAAGTTTTTAAAGCTTTTAAATGAATACAAAATTTGTATCAAAATTTCTAGAAAAACTAAACATAATTTTTGTTTGGAAAAATTTATTTTGAAAGAATATTTAATAAGACTTGCAAAATGTTTGAAAAAGAATCTGAATGATTTTAAGGTAATTTTTTACTTTTGCAAGATTTTCCCAAATTTTATTATTTATTTTATTATTTTTTATCTAAACAAATTTTTAAGAAAATATTTAAAAAGATTTCAAAACTAATTTTAATGTATAAATTAATGTTTCTAGCTTAAAATTGCTTAAAATGACATAATTTGGAAAATTTATACATTTTTTTATTCATTCTTCAATTCGTAGTATTGAAAAAATGATAGCGTTGGTTTCTTTTTTTTTTTTGAATATTTTAACTGTACAATGTATAAAAGTTAAAAATTGAAGTTTTGCAGTTTAACGGCTTTTAATTTAAAAATTTGAGTTGAAATTTTTTTAAAGCTTTCATTTTATACGCGAAAATTACTGAGCGTCTGAATTAACATTTTTTTAAGCTTTAATATGAAAAGGTAAAAATTCAAAAGTATTCCACTTTGAGTGTTTTAATTTGCGGTTCAGTTTTTATAACTTTAAATGAAAAAAATTTATTTTCAAGAGTTCGAATCTTTTCATTTCAACGACCGGGATCAATTCTTTCTCAATTGTTCAATTTTTATTTGCAGTCAAAAAGTGATTCTTTTTCGACCTAGGATAAGAATTATTATAAATATTGCAATGAAATAATTTTAAATGACATATCAGGTGTCCAATCGATTGCTGTATATTTAAAAAAAAAACTTCAAACATAAGGTTTTTTTTTAAATAACGATTATTTATTCTTGTCTTTGAATATTCTACCATTCCTTTTAGCAATATTCTGAATATTTGTCATCTTAGGTCGAAAAAGAACATGTTTTTGGCTGCAAAAGCTGTAAATTCCTGTAGATTCTTGTAGAAAATTAAAACTACAATAAAATACAACAATGTCGAAAAAAAATACAAAAAAAGTACAAATTTCTAATGCAGATTCTTCTAGAAAATTGAAACTACAATAAAATACAACTATGTATAAAAAAATACAAAAAAAAAGTACAAAATTCGTCTCAATAATAGAAAAAAGTTGTACTTTCCGGTAATCTTGGTTGTAATTTATTGTATTTATATTTATATACCTGGGAAAATAGTTTCAGTTTTCTGTAGTTTTGTGTCAAAAATTTTCCACCAGGGTTTTTTCCTAAAGAAAGGGATAATGAGTGATTAATGTTGTAGTATCTTAAAAAAAATATCCTACCTGACAAAATCAGCTGGCTATAATGGATGATCTGCTTGGCTGATGCGCCAGCAGGGAAGTGTCCAAAGATAAGAGGTAACATCGACTTATCAAGTTGATTGCTTCCGAACCCGGCGACGAGGTACATCCAAAAGGTGCAGCAGCTCTTGGAGAGGGTGTCAGGACTGTTACGAATAAACGTGCCCAGGGCACGAGCTTGCAACCTATTACGGGGAAACCATTGGTGTATGTTGCAGTAAATTGAGCCCCACTGAAATCAACTGTTTGTAAATGCGGTGTAAATTAATTTACTGAAAAAGCCGACACAGTAAACTACATCCAGACTTCAGAGCCCAAAATCTTATCAAAACAGGGGAAAAAGCGCGATTTATGACGAAAATAAGGAAATAAATTCTTTAAAATGAAAATTATTGTAGGTACTACATTGAATTCCTTTGGAAACTAATTTCCAACAAAATCCCTGGTGGCAAATTTTTTACCAAAAAGTACAAAAAACTAAAACTATTTTCACAGGAATCTACAAATAAATACAATAAATTACAACCAACATTACACGAATGTACAACTTTTATCTATTACTGAGACGAATTTTTTTTTTTTTCTGTATTTTTTTGTACATTGTTGTATTTTATTGTAGTTTTAATTTTCTACAAAAATCTACAGGAGTTTACAGCTTTTGCAGCCAAAAAGTTGTTCTTTTTCGACCTAGGGTGACAAATATTTAGAATAATGAGAATATTTAAAAAAATTTAAGAAATGGTAGAATATTCAAAGACAAGAATGAATAATCGTTATTAAAAAAAAAATACGTTTGAAGTTTTTTTTTTCAAATATATAGCAAACGATGGGACACCATATATGTCATTGCAATATTTTTTATATTTCCTATGGGTCGAAAAAGAACCACTTTTTGACTGCAAATAAAAATTGAACAATTGAGAAAGAATTGATCACGGTCATTGAAATTAAAAGATTCGAACTCTTGAAAATAAAATTTCTTTCAATTGAAGTTATAAAAACTGAACCGCAAATTAAAACACTCAAAGTGGAATACTTTTGAATTTTTAACTTTTCAAATTAAAGCTTTAAAAAATATTAATTCAAACGCTCAGTAATTTTCGCGTATAAAATGAAAGCTTTAAAAACTTTTAAATTGAAATTTTTTTAATTAAAAGCCGTTAAACTACAAAATTTCAATTTTTGACTTTTATACTTTGTACAAATTATGTTATTTTAAGCAATTTTAAGCTAGAAACATCAATTTATACATTAACATTTGTTTTGAAATCTTTTTAAATATTTGCTAAAAAATTTGTTTCAAAAAAATAATTTAAAAATTTTCCAGGAATCTAATAATAATTTTATTATCTTGGAACTCGAACTCTCCCAAAAATCTTGAAAAGTAACAAAAATAACTTAAAATCATCCAGATTCTTTTTTGAAAATTTTGGAAAGCTTATTGAATATTAAAATTAATTTTTCAAACAAAAAATTATTGTTAGTTTTTCTAGAAATTTTGATACAAATTTTGTATTCATTTAAAACCTTCCAAAATGCTTTAAAACCTTATAAATTTTGTGTTCGACATCTTCAAAAATCTACATTGTGTTTTAAATGTTTTGAAATGTTTTCACGTTTCAAATTATTTTGGAATCTTTTCAAAACTTTTAAATATATTCTAAACTTACTCGATTATTTTCCAAATCAATAATTGTTGAATTGTCATTTATTATTCAAAATTTTTTAAAAATCTTTTCAGATATTCGCTTAAAATTAATTTTTCAAAATAATAAATCATTTTAAATTTTCCCAGCAAAGTTACGAAATTTTTTTTATTTTCTCAAAACCTTTAAAGATCAACAAAAAGCTTCAAAATTTTATTTCGAAATCATCAAAAATCTACATTTAGTTTTTTATTTTTCGAAATCTTTTTCAGTTTTAGATTAAGTTTGGATCTTCTCAAAACCGAGCTCAAAACTGATAAATATCTCTTAAACTAACTGAAATTTTTTCCAAATTGATAATTGTTCAATTTATAGTTATGCATTAAAATTCAATAATTTCATTCACGTTTTAAAAATTTGTTAAATAGAACAATTAAAATTGTAACGTACAAAGTTTTAATTTAACACTCTGAAATATTAACGATTCCAGGCTTTCTATTTCAAATATATCAGTTAAAAATGGTTTAGTTTTTAATATTTTATTTATAATTGCCCATTTTATATGAAAAGTAAAATATTGTTGAATATTTAAAAAATGTATTCCTTCATTGAAAATTTGCAAATTAAATGGGTTAAAAATGGAATATTTTAGATTGAAACAATATTTGAATATGATTTGGAATTGAATAAGAGCGTTTAGTTTTTCAAATTATTTTTCAATTAAGAATAGTTTATAAAGTTTCAATCGATTGAGGCATTCAAATTAAAAAATTGAATCGTCCTGTAAAGTCAATTATTGTTCAATTTTCAATGATCGAACTACAGTTCAGTGTGATTGATTATAATTATAATAGCAAAAGTTCTTGGTAAAAATATACAACATAATTTTAAGTACAGTTTCCCAATATTTCAACTTTTGTGAAATCTTATATTTTTGTGTAAAGATTTCTAATTTTACATCCACATTTAAAAAATGTAAAATTTAGTAGGTTTCTGTAATACCGTGTAAATTTTTACAAAAAAGTAAAAAAAAATATTAATAACAAGTTCTACAAAATTTTTGAATTTTAGAAACTTGTACTTTATTGTTAATTTTTTTACTTTTCTACAAGAAAATACAAGAAAAAAATAGATATTTATATTTAACTGTACTTTTTTGTCAAATTTTGTACATTTTTTACAAAAAAACTACATGTTTTAACAAAAAGTTACAGTTGTAGAAATGTTCTACTTTCTTGTAAAAATTTTTTCCACCAGGGATAGGTATATTTTAAACCAAAGAGATCGTTTTTCAACTAAATTGAATAATGTTCAACCAAAAAAATTAATTTTGAACAAAGTAGTTAAACTTTCAAACAAGTGGTTTGATTTCTACCAAAAGTATTTCAATTTTAAATGAAAAACAGTTAAATTCAACAAAAAAGACAAAATTATTAGCAAAATACAGGAGTTTTTGAGCAAATAGTGAAATTCTCAACAACAACAAAAAAAGAATTTTTAACAAAGTAGTTGAATTTTCAACCAAAAAATATGAATTCTCAATAAAAAAAATAATTTTCTACCAAATTGTTGAATTTTCAGGTAAAGAAGATAAATTTTCAACCAAAAATGGGACAGTTAAATTTTCAGTTAAAAAAATTAATTATTAACAAAAAGAAACGATTTTTCAACAAAATAGTTAAATTGTTGAGCAAAGAATTAATTTTTAACTAGAATAATGATTTTTCAACAAAAAAAATGAATTTTTAACCCAATAGTTGAATTTTAAACCCAAAAGATAAATTTTCTACGAAAAAAATAAATTTTCAACAACTTATAGTTACATTTTGTAACCAAACAAATGAATGTTCAACCAAAAAGATTAAATGTCTATCAAAAAAGGTGAATTTTCCACGAAAAATTTGAAAGTTAAATTTTTCAGTTAAGAAAATTAATTTTAAATAAAAAAATTATTTACAACCAAAAAGATTGATTTTCTACCAAAAAAGATAAATTTTTATCAAAATACATGAATTTTCAATCCAAAAGGTGAATTAGTCGCCAAGAAGATTAATATTCTGCCACAAAAGAAAAAGTTTTAACAGAATACAGAAATTTTCAACCAAATGGCTAAATTTTCATGTAAAGGAGATAAATGTTGAACCAAAAATGGGATAATTAAATTTTCAATTAAAAACATTTATTATTAACAAAAAGAAACGATTTTTCAACAAAATAGTTAGATTGTTAAGCAAAGCATTAATTTTTATTTAAAATAATGAATCTTCTACCAATAAAATGAATACACAATGTTTTCAAATCATATAATATTTTCTGTAAAATCTATAACAAACTAGTTAAATTGTTAAGCAAAGAATTCATTTTTAACTAGAATAATGATTTTTCAACAACAACAAAATGAATTTTTCATCCAATAGTTGAACTGTAAACCCAAAAGATAAATTTTCTACCAAAAAAATTTAAATTTTCAACAAAAAAGATAAATTATCAACAACATATAGTTAAATTTTTAAACAAACAAATGAATTTTCAACCGAAACGATTAAATGTCTATCCAAAAAGATGAACTTTCAACTAAAAATTTGGAAGTTAAATTTTTCAGTTAAAAAAATTAATTTTGAATAAAAAAATTATTTTCCATCAAAGAGATGAATTTTCAACCAAAAAGATTGATTTTACACCAAAAATTTTTTTTTCACCAAATACATGAATTTTCAACCAAATGTTGAATTTTTAAAGGAATTTTCAACCAACGAAATGAATTTTCAATCAAAAAGGTCAATTAGTCACCAAGAAGATTAATATTCTGCCACAAAAGAAAAAGTTTCAAGAGAATACAGAGATTTTCAAACCAAAAAGCTAAATTTTCAAGTAAAGAAGATAAATGTGGAACCAAAACTGGGATAGTTAAATTTTCAGTTAAAAAAATTGATTATTACCAAAAAGAAACGATTTTTCGAAAAAATAGTTAAATTGTTGAGCAAAGAATTAATTTTTAACTAGAATAATGATTTAAAAAAAAAATCAATTTTTAACCCAATAGTTGAATTTTAAACCCAAAAGATAAATTTTCTACCAAAAAAAAAATAAATTTTCAACAAAAAAGATGAATTATCAACAACATATAGTTAAATTTTTAACCAAACAAATGAATTTTCAACCAAAAAAAAAAGAAGTTTCAACCAAAAAGATGAATTTTCGACAAAAAATTTGAAAGATAAATTTTTCAGTTAAAAAAATTAACTTTAAATAAAAAAATTATTTTCAATCAAAGAAATGAATTTCCAACCAAAAAGATTGATTTTCTACCAAAAAAGATATATTTTTATCAAAATACATGAATTTTCAACCAAATGTTGAATTTTTAATGGAATTTTCAACCAAAGAAATGAATTTTCAATCAAAAAGGTGAATAGACACCAAGAAGATTAATATTCTGCCACAAAAGAAAAAGTTTTAAGAGAATACAGACATTTTCAGCCAAATAGCTAAATTTTCAAGTAAAGAAGATAAATGTTGAACCAAAAATGAGATAGTTAAATTTTCAGTTAAAAAAAATTATTACTAACAAAAAGAAACGATTTTTCAACAAAATAGTTAAATTGTTAAGCAAAGAATTAATTTTTAACTAGAATAATGATTCTTCAACAACAAAAAAATGAATTTTTAACCCAATAGTTGAATTTTAAACCCAAAAGATGAATTTTCTACCAGAAAAACATAAATTTTCAACAAAAAAGATGAATTATCAACAACATATAGTTAAATTTTTAACCAAACAAATGGATTTTCAACCAAAAAGATTAAATGTCTATCAAAAAAGATGAATTTTCGACAAAAAATTTAAAAGTTAAATTTTTCAGTTAAAAAAATGAATTTTTAATAAAAAAATTATTTTCAATCAAAGAAATGAATTTTCAACCAAACTAGAGGCTCATACGCGCGCTCCGCGCGCGACCAATTTATTTACATGTAATTATTTTATTTGGAAATGAAGTTCAATAAAATACCATTACATTAATTTTTACTTCAATAATTTTGATTTGTACACGGCTTCGCATGGATACCCTCTCACGATGCATTATAAATAATTGTGCAACTCTAAAAATTTTCATGCAACTTCGGAAAGAAACCTATAAAATGTCGGCGCGTACAAATTTTCATAGAAATACACAGTAAATGATCTCGATTCGAGAAGAGTCCAGATGTCAAGCCATTTCGAGCGTGCATAGCACTCGGATGGATGACCATCTGCGACGTATACGAACGAGTTGTGTATTCGCTGCGTTTTAACCTCGGTTTCAATTAATGTCGAGCAGGAGGTTTGACGGCAGGATTTCTTCGATAAATTACCAAACTCTTAATTTGCTCATGAAAATATTTTAAATAATTAATAAATCTTGGAAATTTGAAGAGCATAATAGAAAGAAGTCATCGGAACGATATTCTTAGTTAATTCTGTAAAAAATTAACCCTATTCGTTGAAAAATAGACAAATTCTTAATTTTTCATCAAATTTGTTTAAATAATTAATAATTCTTGTAAATTTACAAAACAACATAGAAAAGAGCATCGGAAAGACAATCTTAGTTGACTCCGGAAACAAATTTTGTCTATTCCTTGACAAATGCCCAAACTCTGAATATGCTTATGAACACTGTTTAAAGAATTAATAATTATTGTAAATGTGCAAAGTATCGTAGAAAATAGTTATTGAAAATACATTCTTTGTTCATTCTGGAAACAAATTGAGCCTATTCTTTCAGAAATAGCCAAAATCTTAATTTTTTAATGAAAATTGTTCAAATAATTAATAAATCTTGTAAATTTGCAAAACAATACAGAAAAAAGGCATCTGAAATATATTCTTATTTAATTCTGTTAAAATTGAGCCTGCTCCTTGAAAAACAGCCAAACTCTGAATATGTTTATAAAAATTGTTTGAATAAATAGTAATTATTGTAAATTTGCAAATTACCGTAGCAAAGAGTTATTGAAAATACATTCTTGGTGATCCCGTAAAAAAACTGTGCCCATTCATTGAAAAATGGCTGAACTCTTAATTTGTTGAAATAATTAATAATTATTGTAAATTTGCAAAGCATCATAGAAAAAGTCATCATAGAAACAAATTGAGCCTAGTCTTTAAAAAATAGCCAAACTCTTGATTTGTTTATCAAAATTGTTTAAATAATGATTCATTCTTTGAAATTTGCAGAGCATTATAGCAAAAAGTCACTGGAAAGATATTCTTACTTAATTCTATTAAAAATGGAGCCTATTCGTTACAAAATAGCCAAAATCTCAGTTTTTTAATTTAAATTGTTTAAATAATTGAAAATTATTGTAAATTTACAAAGCAACATAGCTAACGGTCATCGGAAAGATATTCTTAGTTGAATTCGTAAACAAATTGAGCCTATTCGTTGAAAAACAGCCAAACTCTGAATATGTTTATGAAAATTGTTTAAATAATTAACAATTATTGTAAATTTGCAAAGTAACATAGGAAAGACTTATTTTTAATACATTCTTTTTGGTTCTGTGAACGACCGGAGCCAATTCGTTAAATGTAATGATATTTTTAGGAAAATTGTTAAAATACTTAATAATTATTGTATATTTGCAAAGTATCGTAGAAAAGATTTATTGGAAATACATTCTTTCTTGATTCCCTAAACTAATTGATCCTATTCGTTGGAAAATGACCGGGCTCTTACTTTGTTCATGAAAATTGTTTAAATAATTAATAATTCTTGAAAATTTGCAAAGCATCATACAAAAACGTCATTGGAAAGATATTCTTAGCTAATTCTGTAAAAAAATTTAGCATATTTCTTAAAAAATTGCCAAACTCTACCTATTTGTTAAAAATAGTCAAACTTTAAATTTCTGTATGCAAATTGTTTAAATTATTAATTCTTGTAAATTTACAAAGCAACATAGAAAAGAGTCATCGAAAAGACATTCTTAGTTGATTCTGTAAAGAAACGGAGCTTATTCGTTTATGGAAATTGTTTAAATAATTAATCATTCTTGTGAATTTACATAAGCAACTTAGAAAATAGTCATCAGAAAGACTTTTCGTAGCATCATAGAAAAAAGTAATCTGTAAGATATTCTTACTTAATTTTGTAGAAAATTGAGCCTATTCGTTGAGAAATAGCCAAACTCTTAATTTTTTAATCAAAATTGTTCAAATAATTAATAATTTTTGTAAATTTATAAAGCAACATAGAAAAGAGTCATCGGAAGGATATTCTTAGTTGATTCTGTAAATGAAGTTGAGCCTATTCGTTAAAAAATAGCCAAATTCTGATTATGTTTATGAAAATTGTTGAAATAATTAATAATTATTATATATTTGCAAAGTATCATGAGAAAGAGTTATTTGAAATACATTCTTTCTTAATAACCTAAACTAATGTATCCCATTCGTTAAAAAAATGCCAAGGTCTCAATTTGTTTATGAAAATTATTTAAAACGTTAATAATTCTTGGAAATTTGCAAAGCATCGTAAAAAAAGTCACCGGAAAGATATTCTTAGTTGGCTCCATTTTCTTTGAAGATAAATAGGCCAAGGGTAAACCCCTTTTTAAAATTTTCTAAACTTCTTTAAATTCCAAAAATAATTCAAATTTGAATGTTTTCTCATAAAGATATGACAGATGAATTCATATTTTCAATTGTTTAAGATTGCAATAATAGTTACAATTAGAAGGAAGTTATATTCTTTGAAAATGTAACTGAAAGTTAAATAAAATAAAATTATAAACGTTCATAATTTTTTATTGTTAGTTAAAATTATAAGGATGTAATCGTCTTTGAGAATATAAATGAAAGTAAAATAAAATAAATTTCTAAATGTTCATAACTTGTATTGTTTATTATTCTAATGAAAAAAATTTCTAAAAAAAGTAAGGCTTTATAATTTTAAAAAGAAATATTAAAAAATGAGCCAAAATATTAATTAAAATTGTAATTTTGTCTTTAAAAATAATTAGCCCATAGTGGAATCATTTTGATTTGCTTAAGATTTCTAAAGATTGCTAAATATTCACAATTTTCCATTATTTATAATTATAATAAAAAAATTTCAACTTGTAGTTGAAATTGTAAATTTTTTTTTAAACTTACTTCAAAGCTATCTAAATTTTAAAAAAATTGAAAAAAAAACACAGAATGAATTCATTAAAATGCTGTATTATTACATCACACTAAAAATGAGGGGAAAGTATATTGCATGTGAAAAATTATTTCAAAAAATCTTAAAAAAGCACAATAGCATTGTATTGAAGAGATTATTAATGTGCTGGAAGCAATTAACAAAAAGAATAAAGACTGAAATTAATGAAAACTTTTACAATTATTAAAATTTGTACTGGGTTTTTAATTCTCATTAGATATATTGTTCATATATTTTCTTCTAAGAATGAATTTGTTTAAAATGTTCAAATGGTTTTGATTTTAATATTATAGTTCAGATAGAAAAGTTGTGCTTATTATTAAAAAGGTTATAGCTGCAGCTATGTTTTAATGTAAGCTAAAAATTAGCCAAACTCTGAATTTGTTTATGAAATTGTTTAAATAATCAATAATTATTGTAAATTTACCAAGTATCGTAGGAAAGACTCATCGAAAAGGCATTCTAAGTTGACTCCGTAAACAAATTGAGCCTATTCGTTGAAAAATGACAAAAAACTAAGGATATTCTTAGATAATTATGTAAAAAAAAATTGAGCCTATTTGTTGAAAAATAGCCAAATTCTGTATTTGTTTATGAAAATTGTTTAAATAATTAATGATTCTTGTACATTTGCGAAGTATAATATTAAACAGTCACCGGAAAAGCATTCTTAGTTGATTTCGTTAAAAAAAATTAAGCCTTTTCGTTGAAAAATAACCAAACTCTGAATTTCCTCACAAAAGTTGTTTAAATAAACAAATCATAATTCTTTGGAATTGTATAGTACTATAGAAAAGAGTCATCGCAAACATATTCTCAGTTAAATCTGTAAAAAAATGTAGCCTATTCATTGAAAAACAAAATTTATTATAAAAAAATCTTAGTTTTAAGTAATTAATAATTCTTGGTAATTTGCGAAACATCATGAAAAAAACTCATCGAAAAGACATTCTTAGTTGATTCCGTGAACAAATTAAGCCTATTCGTTTTAAAATAGGAAACTCTGAATTTCCTTACAAAAATTGTTTAAATAAATCATAATTACTGGGAATTTGTAAAGCACTATAGAAAAGAGTCACCGCAAAGACATTCTCAGTTAATTTTGTAAAAATATTGAGCCTATTCGTTGAAAAACAAAATTTTTTATTAAAAGAATCTTAGTTTTAAATAAAGAACTGTTGGGAATTTGCAAAACATCATAAAAAACTCATCTAAAAGACATTCTTAGTTGATTCCGTGAACCAATTAAGCCTATTCTTTGAAAAATATAAAACTCTGAATTTCCTCACAAAAATTGTTTAAAATTTGAATTTGCAAAGCAACATATAAAAGAGTCATCGCAAAGATATTCTCAGTTAATTTTTTTTTATCATATTTGTTGAAAAATAGACAAACTATGAACTCTTGGGAATTTTCAAAGCACCATAGAAAAGATTCATCGCAAAGATATTCTCAGTTAATTTGTTTGTAATTGAGTCTATTTGTTGAAAAATAGAAAAACTCTGAATTTGTTTATAAAAATTGTTTAAATAATTAATAATGCTTCCAAATTTGCTAAGTTTCATATCAAACAGTTACCGCAAAAGCATTCTTAGTTTATTCCGTTAAAAGAAACTAAGCCTGTTCGTTGATAAATAACCAAACTGTGAATTTTTTTTTCATTGCCAAAGAAATCTTGATGCACTAAACTAATTGATGCTATTCCTTGAAAAATGGCCAAGTTCTTGATTTCTTCATGAAAATTGTTTAAATAATTAATAATTCTTAGAAATTTGCAAAGCATCATATAAAAAAAGTCATCGGAATGATATTCGTAGTTAATTCTGTAAAAAATGTAGCCTATTCGTTAAAACATAGACAAATTATAAATTTTCAATGAAAATGGTTTAAAACATTATTAATTGTTGCAAATTTACAAAGCAATATCGAAAAGAATGATCAGAAAGACTTTCCATGTCATCATAGAAAAAAGTAATCGGAAAGATATTCTTGGTTAATTCTATAAAAAAATTTAGCCTATTCGTTGAAAATAGCCAAAATCTGAATTTGTAAAGAAACATAGAAAAAGAGTCTTCTGAAAGACATACTTTTTGACTCCGTAAACAAATTGCGCCTATTCCTTGAAAAATAGCCAAGCTCTGAATATGTTGATAAACATTGTCTAAATAATTAATAATTATTGTAAATTTTCAAAGCATCGTACATAGGAAAGAGTGATTTGAAAAACATTTTTTATTGGTTTCGTAAAAAAATTGTACCTATTCGTTGAAAAATGGTCCAACTCTTCATTTGTTTATCAACATTGTTCAGATAATAATTATATATATATATATACCATTAAACCATTTCCCTTTCAGGGTAGGCGTGACACTACCCGATTCGGGTAGTGTTTCTAGGTTTTTCTTGTAGTTATAAATAACTACAAGTGTGGGCTCACCACACCCACGATGTGCCAACAGCACTCATGTCAGTATTCTTGAATGGTCACCCATCCAAGTACTAACCGCGTCCAACGCTGCTTAACTTCAGTGATCTGACGAGAACTGGGTTTTTCAGCGTGGTATGGCCGTTGGCCATAATTAATTAATTAATTAATTAATTCTTTAAAATTTGCAGAGCATTATATAAAGAAAGTCATCGGAAAGATATTCTGACCTAATTCTGTAAACAATTGAGCCTATTCGTTTAAAAATAGCCAAACTCTTAATTTCTAATTCGAAATTGTGTAAATAATTAATAATTCTTGTAAGTTTATAAAGCAAAATAGAAAAGAGTAATCAGAAAGATATTCTTAGTTAATTCTGTGAAAAAATGTAGCCTATTCGTTGACAAATAGCTGAAATCTGAATTTGTTTATGAATATTGTTCAAAGAATTATTAATTATTCTAAATTTGCAAAGTATCGCAGAAAATAGTTATTGGAAATACATTCTTTGTTGATTCTGGAAACAAATTGGGCCTATTATTTCAGAAATAGTCAAACTCTTAATTTTTTGATGAAAATTGTTCAAATAATTAATAAATCTTGTAAATTTGAGGAACAATATAGAAAAAAGTCATCTGAAATATATTCTTATTTAATTCTGTTAAAATTAAGCCTACTCCTTGAAAAATAGTCAAATTCTGAATATGTTCATAAAAATTGTTTGAATAAATAATAATTATTGTAAATTTGCGAAGTACCGTATAAAAGAGTTATTGGAAATACAAGCTTGGTGATCCCGTAAATAAACTGAGCCCATTCATTGAAAAATGGCCGAACTCTTAATTTGTTGAAATAATTAATAATTATTGTAAATTTGCAAAGCATCATAGAAAAAGTCATCAAAAAGATATTCTTAGTTAATTCTGCAAAAAGTGGAGCCTATTCGTTGAAAAATAGCAAAACTCTGAATATGTTTATGAAAATTGTTGAAATAATGAATAATTATTGTATATTTGAAAAGTATCGTAGAAAGTAGTTATTCGAATTACATTCTTTCTTCATACCCTGAACTAATTTATCCTATTCGTTGAAAAAAGGCCAAGCTCATAATTTGTTTATGAAAATTGTTTAAATAATTTATAATTATTGGAAATTTGCAAAGCATCATACAAAAAAGTCATCGGAATGATATTCTTAGTTAATTCTGTAAAAAAATGTAGCCTATTTGTTAAAAAATAGCCAAACGCTTAATTTTTTAATGAAAATTGTTTGAATTATTATTAATTCTTGTAAATTTACACAGCAACATAGAAAAGAGTAATCAGAAAGACTTTTCATAGCATAATAGAAAAAAAGTCATCGGAAAGATATTCTTGGTTAATTCTATAAAAAAATTTAGCCTATTCGTTGAAAATAGCCAAAATATGAATTTGTGAAGCAACGTAGAAAAAGAGTCTTCGGAAAGACATACTTTTTGTCTCCGTGAACAAATTGTGCCTATTCCTCGAAGAATAGCTAAATTCTAAATTTTTTAATCTAAATTGTTTAAATAATTAATAATTCTTGTAAATTTACAAAACATAATAAAGAGTCATCGGAAAGACAATCTTAGTTGACTCCGCAAACAAATTGTTCCGAATGTGTTTATGAAAATTGTTTAAATAATTAATAATTATTGTAAATTTTCAAAGTATCGTACATAGGAAAGAGTTATTTGAAAAACATTATTTATTGATTCCGTAAACAAATTGAGCCTATTATTTAAAAAATAGCCAAACTCTTGTTTTGTTAATCAAAATTGTTTAAATAATGATTTATTCTTTGAAATTCGCAGAGCAATATAGCAAAAAGTCACTGGAAAGATATTCTTACTTAATTCTATAAAAAATGAAGCCTATTCGTTAAAAAATAGCAAAACTCTCAGTTTTTTAGTTGAAGTTGTTTAAATAATTGAAAATTATTCTAAATTTACAAAGCAACATAGATAACAGTCATCGGAAAGATATTCCTAGTTGAATTCGTAAACAAATTGAGCCTATTCGTTGAAAAACAGCCAAACTCTGAATATGTTTATGAAAATTGTTGAAATAAATAACAATTATTGTAAATTTGCAAAGTAACATGGGAAAGACTTATTTTTAATACATTCTTTTCGGTTCTGTAAGAAAATTGAACCAATTCGTTAAAAATAATGATATTACAAATAATAATTCTTGTAAATTTACAAATCAGCATTCCTTGAAAAATAGACATACTCTGAATTTGTTTATGAAAATTGTTAAAATAATGATTGATTGTTGTATATTTTCAAAGTATCGTAGAAAAGATTTATTGGGAATACATTCTTTCTTGATTCCCTAAACTAATTGATCATATACGTTGAAAAATGACCATGTTTTTAATTTGTTTATGAACATTGTTTAAATAATGAATAATTCTTATAAATTTGCAAACCATCATACAAAAAAGTAATTGGAAAGATATTGTTAACTAATTCTGTAAGAAAATTTAGCATATTTGTTAAAAAAATAGCCAAACTCTACTTATTTGTTGAAAAATAGGCAAACTTTAAATTTCTGTATGAAAATTGTTCAAATTATTATTAATTCTTGTAAATTTACAAAGCATCGTAGAAAAGAGACTCCGTAAACAAATTTGGCCTATTCCTTGAAAAATAGACAAACTCTGAATATGTTTAGAAAAATTGTTAAAATAATGAATAATTATTGTATATTTGCAAAGTATCGTAGAAAATGGTTATTCGATTCACATTCTTTCTTGATACCCTGAAGTAATTTATCCTATTCGTTGAGAAAAGGCCAAGCTCACAATTTGGTTATGAAAATTGTTTAAGTAATTAATAATTCTTGGAAATTTGCAAAGCATCATACAAAAAAGTCATCGGAATGATATTCTTAGTTCATTCTGTTAAAAAAGTGTAGCCTATTTGTTAAAAAATAGCCAAACTCTAAATTTTTTAATGAAAATTGTTTAAATTTTTATAAACTTACAAAGCAACATAAAAAAGAGTCATCAGAAAGACTTTGCATAGCATTATAGAAAAAAAGTAATCGCAAAGATATTCTTGGTTAATTCTATAAAAAAATTTAGCCTATTCGTTGAAAATAGCCAAAATCTGAATTTGTAAAGAAACATAGAAAAAGAGTCTTCGGAAAGACATAGTTAATGGACTCTGTAAACAAATTGTGCCTATTCCTTGAAAAATAGCTAAACTCTGGCTATTTTGATAAACATGTTTAAATAATTAATAATTATTGTAAGTTTTCAAAGTACTGAATATAAATAGGAAAGAGTTACCCGAAAAACATTTTTTATTGATTCCGTAAACAAATTGAGCCTACTCGTTGAAAAATGGTCAAACTCTTAATTTGTTTATCAAGATTGTTTAAATAATAATTAATTCTTTGAAATTTGCAGAGCACTATAGAAAAATGTTACCGGAAAGATACTCTTATCTAATTTAAAAAAAAATTGAGCCTATTCGTTGAAAAATAGCCAAACTCTAAATTTTGTAATCGAAATTGTTTAAATAATTAGTAATTGTTGTAAATTTACAAAACATAGTAAAGAATCATCGGAAAGACAATCTTAGTTGACTCCGTAAACAAATTGTTCTGAATGTGTCTATGAAAATTGTTTAAATAATTGATAATTATTATAAATTTTTAAAGTATCATAGGAAATAGGTATTTAAAAAACATTATTTATTAATTCCGCACACAAATTGAGCCTATTCTTTAAAAAATAGCCAAACTCTTGATTTGTT
>CAKNYM010039438.1:0-32730 GCA_932195095.1 Andricus curvator
CAGAAGACTTGAATCTCGTCTCGACTAGGCGGATTTTTAACGGCACGGTATTATTATTATTATTATTATCATTACAGAGACTTAAAATGAGTTCGACGTTGTAATTCAAAAGCATCGATGTCGACCATCAGCTACAATGGTACTAAAATCTGCTGCTGAGACTTCTGAAGACGCGATCAGTATTCCATTGTCGTCTCAGAAACGCAAAGTGAGTACCTGTGATTGTAATTATTTTCATCTAGTGATTTTTTATGTGTAAACAACTTTTATAATATTTTCATTTTAACAGTATCCCTTTATATTTACTTGTATATTTATAATATTTACCAATATTTACAAACGCATTAAAATATAATTGAATGTTGAAACCAGTGCAGTAGATGGTTTCTTGAAGAAACGACTCTCAAAATTGAGAAGTAACATGAAGATCGTAGATGCAAATCACGCCGTAGAAACAGCGCCTCCCTACAACGAAATTTTGGCTACACAAAATGAATCTGTGTCTACTTCCCTGACAGAAGACTTCCCTGCAAAAGTAACAAGCGAAGAAGACGAATCTCTTCCCTCCGAACCAATTCCTAAAAATTCAAAACAGGACGATAATACGGACGACAAGAGGAAATTAGAAGAGGAAATTTCTGTTTTACAAAATGAAGTTGCAAAATTAAAGAATGAGCTTCGCAACCGAGATGAAATGTTGGAGAAAGTTAAAATACAAATAAAAGATTCAAAAGAAGAAATACAGGAATTACGAACCCTGAATCTTGAGTGGCAGAAAACGGGACTAGAAAATCACAAGAAAGTGCTTAGTATGTATACCATTAAGCCATTTCCCTTTCAGGGTAGGCGTGACACTACCCTGTTCGGGTAGTGTTTCTAGGTGGATAGTTTTCTTGTAGTTATAAATAACTACAAGTGTAGGCTCACCACACCCACGATATGCCAACAGCACTCAGTAGTATTCTTGAATGGTCACCCATCCAAGTACTAACCGCGTCCAACGCTGCTTAACTTCAGTGATCTGACGAGAACTGGGGTTTTCAGCGTGGTATGGCCGTTAGTAGTAGTTAGTAGTAGTAAGATAGTTAAATATAAGTATTACATATATATGTATTATATGCCAACGACGATATATATATATATATATTCGGTTTCGGTTTCGATTCCTTTGGAATAGAACCGAAGGGCCTATGACAAAGCCACCGAACGCGTCCTCGGGTTGCAGATAGAGGGTTCCTGTACCAAGGGTTTCTGCTGAATATGGTTACAATAATTAATAAGCAGTCGCGGACAATTGTCCAGGGATGGTCCCGAAGGAATAACTCGTAAGCAGAGGCGTAACAACCGTGCCGAAAGTTGAATGGCACCTGGGTTAGGTGTCTCAAACGGTGACTCTGGGATACCGGGCGACCTCTCAGAGTATGCAGCCTTATCCTTGCACGCGGGGCTCTACAAGGACGGACGAACCCTTTCCCTAGCTGCTCGTGGGAACAACAATGAAACCACCAAAACCCCAAAATGTTGCAGATGCGGTTCAAGACAATCGAACGCGCAGAGCACCCGACAATGGGTCGGCAAACAATGCCGATCAGCCTAGAGTTCGGGGTGCTGAAAATAATTTAGATGGAAACACGACGACGAACCGGCGAAACGCCCACATTGAGTGGACGGATCGACTCAGGGATGACGTGCTAGACTGCTACGATGCCAGCATTATCCCTGTTCGCGGAGGCTTTATGACGCGTATGCACACTCTGTGTTGCCAGAAACACCCAGAGCTTCAGCACGTTTCGCATCAGTCTTTGCGAAATCAAGCCGACTACCTCCGGAAAAATGGATATGTACGCGGAGCGCTTCCCCAACCGCTGCTTTATGAAGCTGCAGACGAAGATGAGGAAGCGACATTGAGACCAACCGCAGAAAGTAGGCACCTTCTGAGAGATGATCGCAATTTCATTACTAGAAGGAACATTAACATGCAAGTTCCTCCTAAGCCCCAAGATCTGGCTGGAATGGATGCCTTCCTTCGTGGAGATATCTCGCAAGAGTCCGACCTCTGGACCATCAATTGCTCAGTTTATGGTGCTGCGAGAACTTTAGCTGATTCAAATCGAAGGCTGCAACCAACGATGGATCAAAAGACCAAAAGACGCTTGCATCAACTGAACAAGAAGATTGGATGGGCAAGACAGAATGCGTCCCGTGTTCAATGTGTGATTGACTACATAACATCTGGTAGACCGTTTACGGAAAAGGTTCGAAAGTTCGCCCAAGAACTAAGGATCTTGAATCACACACTAAACAAGGCAAAGCTACTGACAATCAAGCAGCATATTGTTGACAAAATACGGCTGTTATCTGACGCAAGGAGGAGAATACAGAAGAGGGAGAGATGGATCAGGGAGAATCAACAGTTTCTCGCTGACCCATCGCGCCTCTTCAGCGATCTACCTGTTTCTGTAAAAAATCCACCCAAGCCCAAGCAGGTAGAGACTTTTTGGAGAGAGGTGTACAAGATCCCGAAAACACTAGAGTTGAAAGAAGATACTGAAAATATCATCCGCTTCAAGGAGTTTTGCGACAACCTCATAAAATCTGAGGAGGAATGTCCATCAATCACTACCGAAGAGGTGAAAAAAGCACTTCGAGGCACGAAGAACTTTTCCGCTGATGGACCAGATTGTATCAAGAACTTTTAGTGGAAGAAGTTTACTTTTACACGCCAACATTTGGCCCGCATATTCACCTCATATTTAAAGTCGGAGACGCCCATTCCGCAGTGGCTGGTGTTAGGACGCACTATACTCCTTCCAAAAAAAGGCAACTTGTCCAACCCAGAGAATTACAGGCCAATAACTTGTTTGAACACGCTGTATAAGATCTTTACAGCTGTCCTCAACAACAGGATTGTTCGACGAATTGAGCCTGTATGGCGAGAGATGTACGAACAACGTGGCTCGAAAAAAGGTGTAGCAGGCTGTCGAGAGAATCTGCTGATTGACAGGTGTGTCTGTAAAGACGCTGCAGCCCATCAGCGCGTCCTGTCAATGGCCTGGATTGACTACCGGAAAGCTTTCGATTCAACCTCTCATAGACTTATCATCTGTCTGTTGGAAAGCTTGAAGGTACATCCACACATAGTGAGATGCATAGAGAGATTGATGCCTCTTTGGAAAACTAGATTTACTATCTCATCTAGAAATTATCGTGTGACAACGAACGACGTCACCTTCCAGAGAGGCGTCTTTCAAGGTGATACCATGAGCCCTTTGCTTTTTTGCATCATACTTTTGCCTTTATCTCTCGCACTACGAAATTCTCCTGGATACCTCTGTGGCAACACTAATCAGCGCGAGCATAAGGTCACTCATGTATTTCATATGGATGACCTGAAGATCTATGCCTCTGGTAGAAGCAAACTTCAAACTGCTATAAATATTGTCAAGAACTACACAGGAGATATTGGGATGGACTTTGGCTTGGACAAGTGTGCCAAAATTTATCTGAAGAAAGGAAAGATTACTGGCGTTCCCAAGGACCCTGAGCTTGTGAATGTAAGTGTTATCAGACATCTTAATACTGGAGAGACCTATACATACCTGGGCGTGCCTCAAAACCGCATTCAGGACGTAACATCAGTGAAGGAGTCTCTCCGAAGCAGATACAAGCATCTTCTTCGACAGATTTGGTCTTCCAATCTGTCGGCGTTGAACAAAGTATCTGCGACTAACATGCTTGCCGTCCCGGTTCTACTCTACTCGTTTGGGGTAGTTCAATGGACGAAGAACGAGCTTAAGGCCCTTGATGTCATTACACGTAAGGTCATGCATATGCATAAAAGCTTGCATATCAATTCGTCAGTTCCGCGATTATATATTTCACGCCGTCAAGGTGGACGCGGACTTCTGAATCTCCAGTGTCTTCATAACCGGATTGTTCTAAGTACAGCTTACATCGTTGCGAATGGCAGAGATCCTCTCCTAAAGATGGTCAAGAACCACGAGATGATTGGCGAAGGAGCGTTCCTTTACAAAGCCGCGGAGCAAGCGGCCGAGACCCTTGGCCTGAATTTTAACATCAGAAGTGAGGAAAGTGCATTACTTCATCTAGATGCTTCACTTCTAAAAACCAAAGTGAAGAAAGCAGAGGTTGCAAATTTTCACCAAGAGCTACTCGACAAGAAAATGCACGGAAACTTTCACAGAAATGTAGAAAAACAGTCCTTGTCGAAGGAGCAAACTTTTGCTTTCCTCAATTCATCAGGGCTTAATTCAGGTACGGAGGGATTTATTTTCGCATGCCAGGACGGTGTCATTTCCACCTTAGCATACCGTGAGCGCATTTTATGTCAAGAAGTTCCCAGTGATAGGTGCAGAGCGTGTCATGCACACGCTGAGTACCTAGAACACATACTATCAGGGTGTCCGACCCACGCGGGAACGACGTATATCTATAGACATAATGCGGCCCTAAGAGTGCTTTATTACCATCTTTGTCGCTCTTACGGTGTTGGCCGCGACCCTGCCCTGCCGAACGCTCCAAAAGAGATAGAGTCGATTGTCCGAAACGAGAAGTGCCAAATTTTCTGGAACTACGATTTTCGGGCAGCAGTCTCCGTTGCGCACTCGAGGCCTGACATTGTTCTCCAAGACTTCGAGAAACGAACTATATTCGTGATCGAATTCTCGGCTCCGTCCGAATACAACATCACTGCAAAGGAGAAAGAAAAAGAGGAGAGGTATCAAGACCTTAAAAGAGAGCTACAACGACTGTACCCAAAATATTCGGTACAAGTAATTGTCCTTGTGATAGGTGCTCTCGGAGGTGCGAAACTAACACTGGTTCGTAACCTTAAAGCAATACCTGCGTGCCAGAAATATGCCAAGGCACTTGCGAGATGGATGCAGAAAGCTGTCATCCTTGGGTCGCTTCGTGTCCTCGAGACACACGAGGGTTTCGCCGGCCTGTCGTTGTGATTTTGTCGTTGCCTATGACCACCCATCTCACGGTTGTGAGACGTGGCCATAGGTGTGATTTACCGCGGTGCTACTGGGGGCTATTGACATTTTGTCGGATGGCGGTTGCTCTTAGTGGGACCCTGCGGTGGTTGTTTAACTTTTTTTTCAAATTATATATATATTTAACGGCGATACCACCCTGAAAACACCAGTTCTTGTAAGATCACTGAAGTTAATCATTGTTGGGCGCGGTTAGTACTTGGATGGGTGACCGTTCAGGAATACTGCGTGCTGTTGGCCCGTCGTGGGTGTGGTGGGCCCACATTGGTAGTAAATATCCACCTAGAAACACTACCCGAATCGGGTAGTGAGGCAATGAACTTTCGAGTTCGAACTGCTGATCAATGTATGTATGTATATGTATTATATATGTATAATACATACAAAAATTATATATATATAATTTACATAGTTTTATTTACAGAAGGGCACAAGCAACTTCTTGAAGCTTCCATTCCTCGAAGAAGTGAATTACATCCACCAGTCGGGTCATTTACCGAAGACAAATCAAAGGTGAGAATATTCCAAATATATGACACATTTATTTACATTCTCATCAGAGAGAATGTATTATATTTGTGTAAAATTTGATCCCCCCAGTTTTTTCGTGTATTTATATTTTTAATTTTTACCTTTCACACAGATCCATATTGGCAGAGGTTTTTACCTATCAACCCAAGCTTGGTGACTGGCGTTACATGTACCCAGTACATTTTTACCAGTACATATTTCGATTAATCTTACATTCCTTCTTTCAGGCAAAATGTATTAAAAGTAAATATTTTTTCGCTGCATAGGCCAATTTCAACTTTAAAACAGAATATACATATATGTCTACAGAGCAAAAATATATTTTTCAAATATAATTGTTCAGTAAAATTCGGATTTTAATTTTAAGGCTAGAATTTGGATCCAACATCTTTTAGGTATTATTACGATCAGAGGACAAATGTGTATTTATTTTAAATATGTGATTTTAAGATTTAAGGTTATCAAAAATTAATAATATAAATCTATATCAAAGACTGATATTATAAGAATTTTTATAAGAGCCCAATGTAATTGTTTTCTACAATATAATTTTTCGAATAAATGTTATTCAAAACTTAAACTTATTATTATTTTCATTAATAGTTTGCATGCAAACCAATTCCTTTCAATTACACACCTATATTTCTTTTGTACACGAACCAATTTTGTTCAATAATTTTGTTTCACTAATTCGCGATACGTTTGACTACGTTTTAATTCTGATTCGGTGTGTGGGATCATTTCAATCCATTTCTTTTACTTCTTCGACACTCCTTTCAATTGAAACGTATTCTTCAAAAACGACATTGGTTTGAATAGAAACGATTCTATCTAATTTAATCAACTCCTTCTTACCGGGTAATTCTACGTTCGTAAGATTTTGTACACTAGCTGAAAAATTTGTACTGAGTAGTAGATAGTGAATTGAGTTATGCTGAGTATGCTGTGACCTTGAATCTATCCTATATGTATTAGCAATAGTGAACCCTGTAATTGGCATTTTCTTTTGGGATTCAATAAAATTGAAAAGTAATTAATTTCCTTGAAAATTCGTCTTCTTTTGTCCTCGAAAATCAATCAGTTTGGATTAAAAATGAACTTTTTTGTTAAAAATTCAACTGTTTTATAGAAAATTCTTATTTTTTGATAGAAAATTGCACTATCTGATACAAAATGCAAGTACTTGGTTGAATGTTTAACAACTTTGTTGAAAAATGAATTAAATTAATATAAATGAAAACTGAACTATTTCATTTTTGTTTAAAAAATTTGTTCATTTGTTAAGTTATTCTCATACAAATTTGACTATTCTATGTTTCAAATCAAGGTACAATAATGTGAAAATCATTTTGCAACGAAATGAAAAATATATTTTGAATTACTTAGTAATTTTAGTAATTTCTGTCCGTTAAAAATTATTCTTTTAACTGTCATTCAAATAGATTGTTTAAAATTATCTGTTATTTTGGTTTCACATTTAGAATAAAAATGACATACATATTATATTAGATTCCTAGTAGGGGAGACCTTTAAAGTGAACATATAAAGTAAATAATTGCATTACTTAAAAATAGGAACGCATTAAAAAAATTATTCTCAATTACTCATAGTTAAATGGTTCCACAGTCTTACTGAATTAAACTTTAGGTTACTGTTATTTTGATTATATTATTCATTAAAATAATGATTATCTAATACGGGGTGCATTTCAACTATTATTAAAATGTTAACAAAATAATAATTTTAATTGAGTATCAGGTCATTTATAGATTCCATTGAAATTAAATGCAAAATAATATACTTTGCATTGCAATCAATAATTTAAAAATAATTTAAAAATAAAATTATGCTATGATTGCGGTGAACACATCTCAAAGCAAATTAATAGAAGAGAGAGAAATCACTACTGTTACTGTATTGAAGCAGGCTTCACGTAACCAATAAAGCAAAAGATAGAAGCATTTACATGCGAACACAATCAAACATCGTTGATAATGACACAACCAATACAATGAACGGGAACAAAGTTATGCAGAACCTTGGTTGCCCGTAACATACCACCACAGCTCTTTCTAAGCCTTGGGGTGAAGAAAAACACGAATCTTGAACTGGTGAAGTTTTTTCGGCAACTCGCACGTCGCACGAACTTTCACAACAACATTACAACCATATCATCTATATAAGTAAATATTATATTCATAACAACGGAAACCTTAATTATTTATCTTTAATTACCCGTTTGCAAAAAATTATTATGTTTAGTACACTATTAGCAATTATGGTGTAAAGATCATGAGTCATAATTCGTAAAATTTTTCTCTATGTATAAGGTATAGGGATCGCGATATTTTCACATAAGTACTTCCGATCGAATCGCCTTATTTGGCGGCGAGGCTCGACCGAGCCTACTGATTGTACTTTTTATCGTAATCCGCAACCGAGCCAGTTCCAATTTTATGTTCCTGTTACTTTCAGATTGTAAACTTCCAGATTCTATTTGTCGGAACTGGATAATCTTGTTAATCATACTTTTTTTGCCTCAATTTAGAAACACTTCAGTTCGGGCGTAAATGTTTGTATCATTAAATGGTGATTTCGATTTTACAGAATCTTATTTCACTCTCTTGAAAAATTCCGATTTTGATGGATATCTAATTCTGGACTGCAACCCTTCGTGCATACTTTTAGGGAATGATATTTATTTTTCCTCAGGTAAGAAAAGCTATTTTTGAGACCATCATCAACACCACCGCCAACACCAGCTCAAGTGAGAGGTCAACAACGTAGTCACCGTCATCCTCGACGTTGTCATCGCAATCCGCCCTACTGCATACATCATCGTCATATTTAATCAAAAATCTGTCATTTTATGATAAAAACAGCAAGATTTACATTTTATATAAAAATAAGAAGATACAAAATATGTGCATGTGTATGAATTTCATTATATAATCTATATAAACTAGACAATTGTGTTCTTCTATTTCAGTTATTTTGTTTCAGATTTTGTTTCTGATTCAGGGTTTTTCTGTTTCAGGTCTTTTTTTCTGTTTCAGGTTTTTTCTGTTTCAGGTTTTTTTTCTGTTTCAGGTTTTTTTTCTGTTTCAGGTTTTTTTCTGTTTCAGGTTTTTTTTGTGTTTCAGGTTTTTTTTCTGTTTCAGGTTTTTTTCTGTTTCAGGTTTTTTTTCTGTTTCAGGTTTTTCTGGTTCCAGAGTTGGAGTGGATTTTTATACCGAATTGTAAAAACTAAGTTAAGATTTTTGTGAAATAAATATTTTTAAATTGATTATTAAATGTCTATTTACTCATGATTTCCCTCTCCTATTAATTTTAAGTTAGATCGTTTAAGTGAATCTTAGTTTATAGTTAGAGGTGCGCATGCACAGTTTGATTCTTATCAGAATAATCTATATGGAAATGAAGGTGGGATATAGTTAGTGATGGGCGCTGCTCTGTATTTCACAGTCATGACCAATCCTGACCGGTCATGACGGTAAATGTTGGTAAAACGCGGTCAGACCCAAATATTTCCACCAGAAAAGGTTTTTTTATAGAGAAAAGTGATTTAGTTGTTGGGACATACCCTATACTAAACTTATACAAAAATTTTTTTGGTTATAAATGTTCCAGTTATTTTGAATATCATTTCAATAAATATGACACTTAAATATTAAGTTAAGTACTTTGTATCGTATAGGTTATATTCTCTAAATGAAAATATTGTTTTTTTGTCTTTAAATAAAATAGCATTGATATCTAATTATTATGAATTTAGATTTATGAGTAATTTGTGTAAATAATTTATTATTTGTTATTATTTATATGTGACGAAATTCAATAAGGCAATTATTATCATTAAAAATGGTAACA
Organism: Andricus curvator; assembly: GCA_932195095.1. Lineage (NCBI taxonomy): Eukaryota > Metazoa > Arthropoda > Insecta > Hymenoptera > Cynipidae > Andricus > Andricus curvator. The sequence goes on from CAKNYM010039438.1 coordinate 9,420, forward strand.
ATGACAATACAAATAATAACAAATAATACATTATTTACACAAATTACTCATAAATCTAAATTCATAATAATTATTTATCAATTTTATGTTATTTAAAGACAAAAAAAAACAGTATTTTCATTCATGGAATATAACCTATACGATACACAGTACTTAACCTAATGTATAAGTGTCATATTCATTGAAATGATAATCAAAATAACTTAACACACTACTAAATATTATTTTAAAAATATTACTTAATAAATGCAACAGATTTTCAATGTAATTTGTCAATTTGTAAAGTGTCATATTTTCAAATTCCCCTCGAAACTCGCGCGAAACTGTCAAAAGTGTCGTCTGCTATGCTCAGCATTTTCGCATTTTTATAACTTTGAGAATAACTTGAACATTTAGAACCGAAAAACTTTTTGTACAAGTTTAGCATAGGGAATGTCCTAACAACTAAACCACTTTTTTCTATAAAAAAAACTTTCCTGTTGGAGATATTTGGGTCTGACCGCGTTTTACCAACTTTTACCGTCATGACCGGACATTACCGGTCAGGTCAGGTATTACCACAGTCAGGCCGAGCAGTGCCCATCACTAGATATAGTGCAGTGAATCATCTAATAATACATACGCGCATGCGCAGTTTAATTAACAGCTTCTTGCTTAGAGTGAAGATGGAGTGGGTGAATCCCCTAATAATATATACGCGCGTGCGCAGTTTTATTCTCAACAGAATATTCTAGAACTCAACTTCTAGATGGAGTCGGGGTAGGGAGGCCCTCACAGATAGAATATTACGCATGCGCAGTTTGGTCCACAGCTTCATGGTAAGAGTGGAGATGGGCAGGTGAATCTCCTAATAATATTAACGCGCATGCGCAGTTCGAATCTTAACAGAATATTCTAGATGCATGTGGGGTGTAGTGCTGTGAGGGGAGTTCCACAGATGAAGTATTACTAGTACAGTGAGGGGGTTCCCACTGATGAAAGAATACGCAGGCGCAGTTTTATTCACAGATTCTTGGTCAGAGTGAAGGTGGGGTGGGGTGGCAATGCGACGGGAATCCCCTATTTAAATGTCGCGCATGCGCAGAGTGTAGATTTCTGGCTATAAAAGCGCGTCTACGGAGCGATTCCTTCATTCAGAAACCAGACGACCTGGCTGATGGTAATAAGCAGCAGCAGAGACTAGCTTCCAAAGTGTCTGGAGAGCAGAAGAAGCAGCAGCAGCGACCAGCTTTAAAAATGCCTGGGAAGCGCAAGACGTGTGAGCAGCAGCAGCAGAGGCCAGAAAAGCAGAGTCGAACCATCTCCCTGGATGAATGTGAGTTACTCCTCGTCAGGACAGAAGAAGTAGTAGCTATACTCCCTGATTTACCAGATGGCAACTCCAAGAATGAATACATTCATCGCATGGTAAGAAAATGCACTGCCAATATAGGTACCTTAAAATCTATACTGGAGGATCTTTTCTGGACATCTGAGAAGCAGAGATGCCTTCATATCATTAATCGAATCATCAGTCTAAGCGCCATTTTCCAACAACATTTGAGAAGCGGTGGTTCTATAGATGCAGCAGCTGACGAAGAAGACGATATCACCAACCGACTTCACTGGGCCGATTCCGAGAAAGCATTCCAATGTCGACTACAAACTAATGTAATAACAAACCTTCTACATATAGATATAAGTAATTTTTTAAACGATGCCTCTGTATTATTTCAAGAACGAATGGGATGTGTATTAAATAAGTATGGACCTGTCAAAGTTTACGGTGTGCTAGTAGCTAAATATAGACATGTAACAAAGGATGATCAGTCTGTACACGTGAAAACAATTCTGGCCGAAACGAATGACATATTCCCCACGACATTGTTAGACTATTGGTTCAATGAATATATGAAACAACCAATCCTGCAAAAAGTTGAAGAATTCCATGAAACTGATTCCGACTGGACATTGCATTCAATCATTTATCTGGGAATCAATGCAAATAAATATAATCCTTTGCGGGCTAGTTCATTTATACCCCCACCTTATCCAATTAAGAACAAGTGCGCATGTATAAATGTAGAAAATAAGACTGATAATCAATGTTTTAAATGGGCTGTTCTATCAGCATTATATCCAGATTTACAGAATGCCTATCGTGTTTCTAATTATAATATGTATGAAGATAGGTTAGATTTTACTGGTATAGACTTTCTTGTAACTTTAAGGAATATCCCAAAATTTGAGCGTCAAAATGATATCTCAATCAATGTATACGGTCTTGTACGAAGAAATGTTGATTACACTGTCGCTCCCCTATATATTACAACAGAAAAGAGGGAACTGCATGTTAATCTTTTACACTTACAAGAAGATTACATTGATGAGAGTATTGATGATAATGTATTTGAAATATATGATGAAGGCATCGATACTTCAAATGTTCACTATGTATGGATTAAAGATCTGTCTGCACTATTTGGTAAACAACTATCTAAAAATAAACGTAAAAAGTATATTTGCGAACGATTTCTTCATTATTTTTCAAGCGAAGAAAAGTTGTGTGAACACAATGATAACTGTAAAAAGATGAATCATTGTAGAATCAAACTACCGAAACCTGAGAAAAATATCATTGAGTTCACCAACTATAGAAATAAGGAAAAGGTACCGTTTGTCGTGTATGCCGATTGCGAGTGTCTGTTGCTTCCCGTTGAAGAATCTCAGGAGATCATAAGTAACACTGAGATCGTTCAAAAACATCAGATACTCAGCATAGGCTATTACATAAAATGTAGTTATGATGATGCACTTTCCAACTATAAGGCATGCCCGGAAGATGATGCTGATCCTGCCAAATGGTTTGCAAACGAATTGGAACAATTGGCAGAAGATGCTGAAACAGCATTCATGCGCCCCATACCTATGGAGAACTTGACTACTGAGCAGAAGGCTGCCTTTAGGGAAGCTACTACCTGCCACATTTGTGAGCAGAGTATAGCACCCGGACAAAAGAAAGTGCGTGACCATTCACATTTAACCGGCAAATACCGAGGGCCTGCTCATGAAGATTATAATCTAAATTACAAAGATTCTCGAACCATACCCGTTGTCTTCCATAATTTAAGTGGGTATGATGCTCATTTCATTATTCGCGAAATAGCCACTGAGTTTGAAGGTCGAATTGATCTACTCCCTCTAAATAAAGAGAGGTATATTAGCTTCACTAAAAATGTTAGAGAGAGTGAGATAAAATTCCGCTTTATTGATTCATTCCGCTTTATGGCTTCTTCGCTAGATAAATTAGCATCATACCTCGACGAATACAAAATAGTAGGTAGAGTCTTTTCAAATTTAAGTGCTGAAAAAATCAAATTGCTAACGCGGAAAGGAGTTTTTCCTTATGAGTACTTTGACTCTAGAGAAAAGCTCAAAGAAACGCAACTACCACCTAAAGAAAAATTCTATAGCACATTAAATGACTCTACAATTTCCGATGAAGATTATGAGCATGCGCAACGGGTATGGTCTGAATTTAATTGCAAAAATCTTGGCGATTATATGTATCTGTACATGAAAACGGATGTGTTACTACTTGCAGATATCTTTGAAAAGTTCCGTGATCAGTGTCTGAAAGCATATAGCCTTCATCCAGCACATTATTATACAACTCCTGGTTTGACCTGGGATGCCATGTTAAAATATACTAGAGTAAAGCTTGAACTCCTCACTGACATTGATAAAGTCCTGCTTATTGAGTTAGGTATAAGGGGTGCAGTTAGTCAAAGCTCCAACCGTTATGCCAAAGCCAATAATCCCTATATGGAACTTTACAATGACAATGAGGAGATCAGCTATATAGTATATTTTGACGCCAACAACCTCTATGGTTGAGCAATGGCACAAGCGCTTCCATTTAGTGGTTTCGAGTGGGTATCAAATTTTGACAATAGCTTCAACTTTAATGTTCCCGATGATGCCCCTGTTGGCTATATCCTTGAAGTAGATTTGAATTACCCCGAAGAACTTCATGATAATCACAGTGATTTACCTTTTTGCCCTGAATACTCGAAAGCACCAGGGGCAAAGCAGGAGAAACTCCTAACTACCCTCCTACCGAAACGAAAGCACATTCTCCATTACCGTGAATTGAAACAAGCTTTAGCAAACGGTCTTGAGCTTGTTAAAATCCATCGCGTTCTTAAATTTAATCAAGTTCCATGGTTAAAATCATACATAGATTTTAACACAGAAAAGAGAACTGCAGCTAAAAATGAGTTTGAGAAAACCCTGTTCAATCTCATGAACAACGCTGTGTATGGTAAGACAATGGAGAATGTGCGTAAACATGTAGATGTTAAACTCGTGACAAAGTGGGAGGGTAGGTATGGAGCAGAAGCCCTCATATCTAGACCTAATTTCCACAGCCGAGCAATCTTCCATGAAGATCTAGTGGCTGTGGAACTTAGGAAAACTGAGGTTTTAATGAACAAACCCATATATGTTGGGCTTAGTGTGCTGGACATTTCGAAAACCTTGATCTATGACTTCCATTATGGCTATATGCTCGAAAAATACGGTAACAAATGCAAACTGCTATACACAGACACTGATAGCTTAGTTTATGAAGTTAAATGTCCCGATATTTAAATGGATATGAAACAAGATATCAACAAGTTTGACACATCCGATTATCCTGTAAATAACGTTTACGGTATACCTCGAGTCAACATAAAAATTCTAGGCCTCATGAAAGATGAGTGCAGTGGGCAGGTCATCACTGAATTTGTTGGCTTGAGGAGTAAGATGTACAGCATCCGCGTAAATGGCCAAGGTTTTGTAAAGAAAGCCAAGGGTATAAAATCAGGTCTTGTACATATATCTATCAACTTTGATGACTACGTTGATTGCTTGAAAAATTCTGCGATTCAAACTAGGACGCAGTATATCATTAGATCACGTCTTCATCAAGTTGATACGGTTAAACAGTTAAAAGTAGCTTTAAGCCCCTTCGATGACAAACGGTATCTTTTGCCTGAAAGCACTGATACCATTATAAGGTTAAGGATAATGATACCGATGTAAAAAATTAACCTATAAATCGACGGACATATTGTAAATAGTTTATAAGTCGATAAAAAACATTGTCGGGAATGATGATGATTGTAAAAACATGATTAAATGAACGATTTTTTATATACATTTCATATGTTTTTATACACCGCAGGCATGATTCGCGCGTATTACGTGCCTGTTTTTAGGAACTTAAGTAGACCTTTATGGCTCAGTGGTAGGAGCAGTACAATAATGGCCCCATTATTGTACTGTACAATAATGGGGCCATTATTGTACTGCTCCCACCACTATCCACTATCCATTATTATCCACGTATCATTGGAGCATTGAAGCAATACTTATTGTACATGAGAAACCTACAGATAAAGGGAGAGGTACAGAGGGGGTCGGGGGGTTTTGGTGGGGGGGGGGGGTGGCGTAAATTTTGAAATTTTTGGAAAATTTGAGAATTTTAGATTTTTTTACGATTTTTGAAAATTTAAGAAATTTTTGAAAATTATAGAATTTTTTACAATTCTTGAAAATTTAACAAATTTTGAAAATGTTTGAAAATTTTTGAAATTTTTGGATATTTTTTAAAAATATTGAAAATGATAGATATTTTCAAAAATTATTCAAATCCCCCAAAAAATTTCGAACCAATTGTTCGATGTTTCGTATTGTTATACTTGATTATGAGAGTAGGCAAGATATCCAACCAGTTGTAGTTATCTTGCAAGCTGAATTGTGGCCACATCTTATTCTTGAGTGTACGATTAAATCGTTCAATAATAGACGGTTTTAAAATTACTGAAAGCTGAGTACAGTTTAATGCTATACTTATGCATTAAAGCTTTAAATTCCGAGTTGTAAAACTCTTTGCCTTGATCTGTGTGCAAGTTTTTTGGAACTCGTCCCTGTACAAGTATGGATTTCATAGCTTCAATCTCATCATGTCCACTCTTGCTTTTCACAGGAACTGCCCAGGCATACTTTGAAAATATATCAATAACAGTAAGCAGGTATTTGAAACTCTTATTCTCTTGAGAATATGGTACACATAATTTCAACCAAGTCAGCCTGCCGTGTTTCATCTATACCACGCATTATCACAGAACGACGTGGATAATTTTTTCTTGCAGGTTTATGCAGCTCTGTGACTACTATCTCCTTCTTTGCGTTCATGTTCTAATGCTATCAGTCGAGCTTCTAGTTGAGCAATGAGTTCAGCGTTGCGTAGCGATAACTCTTGTTGGGTATTAATATGTAAATACTTTAATTTCTCATTTACTGATTCTTCAAGAATTTTCATTATAATATTATTGTTATCAATTTCATTACGCATAGATGACGAAACTTGATCAAGCGTTCGTATCTCACTTTGAAGAATACGCTGTACAAGACTCAAATTAACAGCATCAAGCTGTTCTTCAGCGTCTCGAACGTTACAGAGTCTTTTCTTATCGATATCGTAATTGCCGTTAGAGGTAAATCTAAAACCAATACCAGGAGGTCCACGATTTGCGGACGCAGCTCGATTCATAGGATGTCCGAACACGTCGATGCTCATTTTAATACTGACGCTTTAGTGAGCTTCAATCTCTTAATATATGATTTGAGCTTCTCGCAATTCCTCGATGATGGAAATAATTTCATTATTATGACTTGGATTTCCTGCTGCTTGAGATGCTGTGAGTAGTCGAAGGCGATCAACTAGCTCGTTAGGATCATCTCAATAAATGTAGTCTGGCCTTGAATCTTTTCTCGCTATTAAAAATTGAGGTATTGAACTCTTCAATCGTTTCTTTTTCTTTAATGAACCTCCACTTGTTGATGATCGCTTATGTGGAAAAAGTTTCGCTATAATATTCTTATACTTTAGAGTATTATTCGAATGAATGGGTTTTGAGGAACTATAATTCTTCCTATGTGAATTTGTAGCAATAAGAATTTCTTTATAGTTGTTTTGATCATACTGGCTTATATAAGTTTCATCAGGTTTTTGTTTAAATAAGAGTTCAAACATACTAGTACTTTTCCGATACAATTTTTCACCAATCTTGATATATTGTCCATCAAAGCTGATTGGTGTATCACCAATTATAAACGTTCCATGATTGGCTTTTCGTACACCGTAAACCATATCCAAATATTGTTTTCTATTTTTATTTAATAGTCCAATCAATTTATTTGTCAACTTGTCATACTTTTCAGTAGGTTCATCATTTTCAATCTTATTATTCATATATCTATTTTTACCTTTTAGTATAACAGATGTATTTAATAACTTTTGTAATGGTGTAACTATAGGTTTTAAAGTTTCACTAAGAATATTCTCTGTAGCTTCGTTGCCTAACTTTAGCATGCGGTGTTTCCGTCGAATAGCATCGCTTGCTTTTGCTATTTGACGAAGCACATCTTGCTCTTTATGAAACATGTTCATACCTTAGTGTCTCACACAAAACTAACTTTATTTACAATCAAGCAAGCCTATTTATAGAATAATAAAACAGTCAAATCCTTTTCTATATCTACCCTCATTTAAATTACTATCATTATCGATAACTAAAAATCCATATTTATCTGTATTCCAACATGCTCAACATAATTCTCGGAACTGCGTGTAAGTCATATCAGTATTTACATGATCATCATACACATGCTTGAGATTTTTATCATCTTGCCGAAAAAGAAGTAACAAATTAACATTATCCCGGACTAGATGTTTAGGAACGTTAGCATACGTCTGACATAAGTAGAAACAGTCAACACTGACGTGTCTACCCATGCAGAAGAAGGCTCTAACATTGTTCTGCTTCTCACAAGCGATGTCATCAATGATAAAGATAGAGTTTGGTTTAGCTTGGCTAGGTGAAATTATTTGTTCGTGCTCACTGTATGGAAAGTACTCAACGCCATCTACATCATTGATTACTTTTTCCAGGAATTGATACTTGGGTTGTTGCAAAGATTTAGAGTAAAGATAAATATTATCAAACCTGAGACCGTTTGGATGTAGAATTAAAGAAAGCAGTGCATTCGTTTTACCACAATTTGATGGTCCACAAAAAACTGCACGAATGCTGTCTGATAGTAGATTACCATGACGCTTCACCCTGTTCTGCCCAGGCTCAACGAGGGAGTCTATATTTGCGACTGGAAGTTTGACAGGCTGTGTCTTGAATCTCATTTTAACCTTGACTAACGAGAAAGTGATAAGTACAGCGCTTATATAGCTTTTGGATCAGTTGAAAGTTAACCTTCATACAGCTAGCATCAGTTGGATTGCCTCCCCAGCTTGTTAAGTCTATACTAATATGAAGTTACCCATTAAGAATACAGTATCCACTTCCCTCGGGAACAATTATAATGAGTTGTGGCTTCAACCACAGCTCGGAACTGACTGCTTAGAAAGCTATAAATACAGTGCTTATATAGCTTTTGAATCAGTTGAAAGAGAGCCTTCACACATTTAACAACAGTTGGACCATCTATCCAGCCTGTTAAGTCTATAGTAATATAAAATTGCTCGTTGAGAATAGACTATCCGTTCCCCTCGGTACATGAGAAGGCTATAAATACAGCACTTACATAGACTTCTAGTCAGTCGCAAGCTGACCTTCATAGAGTGAGGAATGCTTGTACACAGCAAGAAACGTCGAGGTCGAGGTTTAATTAATACTATGCTTTACTGGAACGTAGCAGGGGTAAAGAAGAAGGATGAGGAGTTCTGGAGGTATATCCAGGAATTTGATGTGGTAGGACTGGTAGAGACGTGGGTGGAAAGAAAGGAATGGGATAGAATAGAGCCAAAGCTGCCAAGGGGGTATAGGTGGAGACTCCAGGAGGCGGTCAGAGTGAAGAAGAAAGGAAGGGCTAGTGGGGGAATTATAACGGGGATTAGAGATGGATTAGAGGAAGAAGCTCACGGAGAGGTAGAGGGGGAGGGAGTGCAAATGAGGAAAGTAAAGATAGGAGGGGTAATGTGTAAGTTTGTGACAGTGTACAATAAGGATGGGATGGAAAGAATTAAAGAAAGGGTGGAAGACCTGTTAGGTGAAAGAGAAGAGGGTATGGTGGTACTGGGTGGGGACTTTAACGCGAGGATGGGGAGGGAAGGGGGCCTTTACAGGGAAGGGGAGAGCTTCGAAAGGAACTCAAAGGATAGGTTAATAAATAAGGAGGGGGAGATTCTAAGGGACTGGATGGAGGATAGAGGCTGGGCGGTGGCAAATGGTATGGCAACTGGGGACGAAGAGGGAGAGTACACATACGTAGGTAAGGTGGGGGTATCGGTAATAGATTATGTAGTTATGAATATGCAAGGGTGGGAGGAGATGGAGAGATTCGCAGTAGAAGGGAGGGTAGAATCAGACCATCAGCCATTAGGGTTGTGGATAAGGGGTGAGAACGGCGGAAGGCAAGGTGGGGAAGAAGTGTCGACGGGGGAGAGGGTTAGCTGGACGAGGGAGGCGATTGAGAAATATAAGGAGCAGTTAGGGAAGGTACGCTTCGAAGGGGAGACGGTGGAAGAGATATGGGAGGATTTAAAAGAGAAAGTGAAAGGGTGCGTGCAAAAGAAGGTATTCAAAAAGAAGAAGAAAGGAATGGTGAAGCCGTGGTGGGATAGGGAATGTAAAAAGATGAAAAGAAAGGTGAAGAGGAAGTATAAGAAGTGGAAAGAGGGTACTGCGAAAAGGGAGGAGTACGTAGAAATTAGGAAGGGGTTTAGATTGATGTGTAAGAAGAAAGAACAGGAAAAGGAGAAAGAGATGGAGGAGGAGTTAGGAAATGTTAAGACAGAAGGGGACGTCTGGAAGATAATAAATAGGTTTAGGAAGCGTAGAGTAGGGATAAGCGACAAGATAGGGAGTGAGGAGTGGAGGGAGTTTTTTAAAGAATCATTTCAGGGCTCAGATTCAAGGAAGAGAGATGATGGGAGTAGAAGAACGGGGGAGGCAGAGATGGAGGAGTGGAATGACGAGGAGATAGAGAAACAGATAAGGAAGTTAAAAAGGTCAAAATCAGCAGGGCTGGATGGGCTAGAGAACGAAGCATGGCTGTTTAGTACACAGGAGGTTAGGGAGAGGCTGAAGGAGGTAGTGAAGAAAGTATGGAGGGGGGAGGGATTCCCACGAGGGTGGAGAGAAGGATTAATAGTGCCTCTGTATAAGAAAGGAGAGAGGGATAGGCAGGAAAATTATAGGGAGATTACGCTAATGAATACGGCGTATAAAGTATACGCGATGGTAGTAGCGGAGAGGCTGCGGAAGGATGTCGAGGGGAAAGGAATATTGCCAGAGACGCAGGCGGGCTTTAGGGCAGGTAGGAGTACTATCGACAATATCTGCGTTCTGCAGCACGTGGTGGATAGAGAATTAGCGAAGAAGGGATCGAGAGCGTACGCGTTTTTTGTGGATCTAAAAGGCGCGTTTCCGTCGGTGGATAGGGGGAGGTTGTGGGAGGCGATGCAGGAGAGGGGAGTGGAGAGAGGCCTGATCGAGAGAGTAAGGGAGATATATGAAGAAACCAAAGATAAGGTAAGAGGAGGACAGGGGATTTCGGAGGGATTCTGGATGGATAGGGGGTTAAGACAAGGGTGTCCGCTTAGCCCGACGCTTTTTGCGATTTTAATTGCGGATATGGAAAGTAAGCTGGAGGCCGGAGTGGTAGGAGGAGTCAGGATAGGAGGGGTTAGAATTTGGTCGCTAGCGTATGCAGATGACATAGTGTTGTTGGCAAAAAGCGAGGAGGCCTTAAAGGAAATGATGAAGAGGTTGAGAAGATACCTGGATAAGAACAGGTTAGAACTGAATGCGGAAAAGTCCAAGGTTATGGTTTTCAGAAAAGGAGGTGGAAGGGATACGGAAGGGGAGTGGAAGTGGAAGGGAAAGGCGGTTCAGGCGGTGAAAGAGTTTGTGTACCTGGGCTTCTTGTTTCGGAGGAATGGCGGAGTGGATGGTCACATAAAAGAGAGAGTGAGGAGGGCAAATGTGGTGATGAGGCAGGTGTGGGGGTTGGGAAAGAAGTTATTCGCAGATGATTTTGGGAGGAGAATGAAATTGTTTGACTCACTAGTGATGAGTGTGCTATTGTATGGAGTAGAGGTGTGGGGGTGGAAGGAAAGCGAAGAGGTAAATAGGATACAGGAGAGGTATGTAAAGTGGACACTGGGGTTGGCAAGGAACACGCCTAATTATATTGTCAGGAGGGAGACGGGGAGAACGAGTGTAGGGATTCTAGCGGGGAGTCGAGTGTGTAAATATGAGGAGAAATTTTTGGAAGAGGGGGGAAGTAAGCTGGTTAGGGAGTGTTGGTGGGAGAAGGAGAACAGGAGAGGGGGTGGGAAGATGGAGGTTGAAAGAGAAAGGTATTTTAGAACGAATGGACTGCATATTGATGAATTGAGAAGGATTCATGAGGAAGGAAGGACGGTATATGAGTTGGTTAAGAAAAACAGCATGGAGAGAGAGAAGACAGCAGGGGAAGAGTGAATAAGAGAGACAAGGTTTAATGGGAACTACGTGTGGATTATGCCAAGGGCGAGAGCGCAATATTTGTGTGAGAAAGGAGAGAAAGGAAGTCAGGAGCTTATAGCGAAGATGAGATGTGGGTGCATGGAGGGTTTCAATAGGTTCTGGCTCTATAGGGAAAAGAGGATGTGTGAACTATGTGGGAAGGGGGAGGCAAGAGTGGAGCACTGGTTGGAGGAGTGCGTGGAGGTGGAAAAGAGTGGGATAAGCATGGAGGTATTAATGCACGAAAGGGGGGACAAAAGGGCAGTAGCATGGGTGAAGGGAGTATTGGGTAAGATGGAGAAGAAGAGAAGGAAGGAGGAAGAGGAATGGAGAAGGAAAGATTGTAAATAGAGGAGGAAGTAAATATAAGTAATTGTAAATATTGTAAATAGTAGATAAGTATTAGGTATTAGTCGCGGAGGCAGAGTTTGGTAATGCGAGGCAAGCAAGAAAGTAGGGAATGCGAGCGAGGCGAGGCGAAGCGAGGAAGGCAATGCGATAAGAGCGAGCGGCGTTAGATATAAGGTGTGGAAGGATGTTAGTTTTAAGGGTTAGTTGTAAGAAAATTCTGTAAAAAATGGAAGTGTAAGCAAGTCAATTTTTTAAGGCCAGCAGGCTAAAAAATAAACGTTTATCTTCTATTAACAAATTACCCTTCGAATTACATTTTCCAGGATACCAGTACTGTGGACCTGGTACTAAGTTAGCTAAACGTTTAGAACGAGGTGAGCCACTGGACGCTGCTTGTAAGGAGCACGATATTGCTTATTCGAAGAATCGAGAGAATATTGAAGCGAGAAACATTGCAGTTAGGATACTAGCTGACAAAGCGTGGCAGCGTGTTGTTTCTCAAAACTCTGATATTGGTGAAAAAGCAGCTGCACTAGCTATAACCAACATCATGAAAGTTAAATCAAAACTCGGTATGGGGTTAAGGAAGAATAAGAGGAAGATTAAAAAGGTTTCTAAGAAACAGGTAGCTTTGAGAAAAATTGTGGATGCTAATAAACATTCCATGTCTCCTAGTAATGATGCACAAGTTGTCATTAAAACTGCTGTGCAGGCTGCTCGAAAAGCTATTAAAAGAGCTGGAGGTAGAAGTCAAGTGAGAGCACCTCGTATTCTACCTATACCCTTAAAAGTTGGTGAAATTTTACCACTGATTCCAATATTCGCAGGACTCAGCGCACTTGGAGCTCTTGCTGGTGGAGCAGCTGGTGTTGCAAAAGCTGTAAATGATTCCAATGCAGCTAAACATCAATTTCAAGAGACTGCACGTCATAATAAGACGATGGAGGAAATAGCTCTTGAAAAAGGGCTACACTTGAAACCCTATCGACAAGGACTGGGTCTTCATATCAAACCATGTCCTCAAGGTCGTGGTCCTAAAGCTAAAAAACGTGCAGCTAAAAAACGTTTATTCAAGAAAAAAAAACTTTCAGTGAAGCTACCACATCGTGCATTAACTGATTTTGATCTACTCAATTATGCTAAGACTCTAAAGATTCCATATTTTCGAGGAGTCTTTATGCGAAATGAATTACCTGCTAGAGGACCTCGGCGAAAGGAGTCGGCCATAGTTGATCTTGACGATAAAGATGGTCCAGGTACACATTGGTAGCATTAAAAAAGAATGGTTATGAAACATTATACTTTGACAGTTTTGGTAACTTTAAACCACCCTCTGAACTTTTCAATTATCTAGGTGTTGGTAGCTTTATAAAATATAATCATGATAGGTATCAAGACTATAATACATTAGAGTGTGGTCATTAATGTCTTAAATTTCTATGTGGGCAGCTTAATGTAAAGAGAAAATATAGTCTATATAAGTGCAAGTAATTGCTTGCAGACAATCAGTATAGAGAAAGACGCCATCATGGATGAATCGTTCACTCTGACTATTTCAGGCAACTCATCTGTGCTTGAGGCAGAATACTTTCCACCAATAGAACTCTCGCCAAATAAAAATTATGCTCTTGGTCTAGTTGAGCTACTCACATTCAATTCAATTCCTAACGTTGATGTTGGAAAGAATAAATTTTATATTGGTAATCAGGTAGTTACGATACCCCCTGGCAATTATGAAATTGAAGATATTGAGAAATATATACAGAGATCTCTGATGAATAGAGACTTTTCTGTTGTAACAGTATCAGCAAATGGGGATGAGATTGAAAAATATGTGCAAAAGAATTTGGATAATAATAATAATAATGCTATAGTAAATATTAGGCCAAATAACAATACGTTGCAAACGTGCAACCGTGAAGTTAACTTTAAACCAAAAGATTCTATTGGTCAGCTTTTGGGATTCACATCACGTGTTCTCAACGCTAATAAGATTCATATATCTGATTTACCAGTAGCTATTCTCAAGGTGAATGCTCTCAGGATTGTGTGCAACATTACAACTGGAGCATATATTAATGATCAAAAAGTTCACACGATTCATGAATTCTTCCCAACCGTTCCACCAGGATATAAGATCGTTGAAGTGCCATCACACGTCATTTATCTTCCGATCATCGTGAAGACAATACATCATATTCAGCTCCGCATAGTTGATCAAGACGGAGAATTGGTGAATTTTCGAGGAGAGACTATAACTATCCGATTACACTTAAAGCCAACGTGATGGGTATCGTTTTTAATCGTAAAGTGGGCGCAAGTTATATAAGCAAGCCATCATGCAAGAAATCAGTCAATCTTCAATCAGCTCGCAAGAGATTAACATCTCAGAACGTGCGCTTCCTCAAGCAACAAGGTCACCGACTTGTTCAAGAAGGAAAAAGAAAAAGCGACGATGTAAAAATGTTGGACATACCAGCACCATGAAGAGTTACATTTCCTTGACTCCTAACCAGCTTAATTATGCTGAGAATGTATCCCACTCTGCATGATCCTCGGATTCGCTGAAGATTATCAAAAGATTATTGTAAATGCCAAACATGAACTAATCTTAACAAGATCACGCACAGACATTAATGCTATTATTCAACCAGCGCAAGGAGAACCTGAAGATTTTAAAATTATACTACATAAAGTTGAATGGATGGTATATTGAAAAGGATCCACCTATATCAATGAGTTTTCGATCCTGGGAAATGTTTGAATATCCTCTAATCCCAGCCGCTCAAAACCATGTGTGGCAGGTAAAGACTTGCACACAAATAGAGAAACCAAGATATATCATACTAGGATTTCAAACTGGCAGAAAAGATCAACGGAGAAGTTATATCAACTTTTTCGATCACTGTAATATTACATATGTAAAAGTTCGTCTAAATTCTCAGTATTATCCTTATGGTAATTTAAATTTAAACTTTGATCAGAATCAGTTTGCATTATTGTATGAGATGTATGCTAATTTTCAAACTTCATACTATGGAAAAGAACATGAACCTTTGCTAAAGAAGCGTTTCTTCAAGGACAATGCACCACTCATTGCAATTGACTGCTCTAAACAAACTATGTAAGATTTTTTGTTTCGTTTCATTTACTTAATTTTTTTTAAGATTTAAATTGATTCACCAATTAATGAGTTGAAGCGCGGGAAATTTAAATTGATAAAATGTAGGCTACTTGAAACAGCGCAGAAAATCTGAACGCGACACTTGTAGAAACAGAGGAACATCCGTGGACGTCGAGGAAATACCAGCGCGCGCATGCAGGACGCACTGGGGCGACACACAGTATGTCGGTAAGGTACGGGCAGACTGAGAATAAATTTAACGGCCAATAAATGCATTACCGACTGTTGATATCAGTGCTGGCAGAAAGTACTGAGTGACGTCATCAGTTATTTACACCCGATTGATAAGGTAGGCTCCTGATATAACGACTGACGCTCCGTCTGTGGCTGGAGATGTGCATTATCGGCGGCCCCTGTTTTACCAACCTATGGTAAAATGATAATATAAAAAATTACCGACCCACTTGTTTTACCGACTGATGGTAACATAACACTCTACCTTGCCGACAGATGGTAAAATGATAATATAAAAAATTACAGACCTCCCTGTTTACCGACTGATGGCAACATACTTTCCTACCTTACCGACCAATGGCAAAATGATATCATAAAAATTATCGACCTTGATGTTTTACCGACTGATGGTAAAATAGTTCCCTACCTTACCGACATATGCTAAAATAATAATGTATACAATTACCGACTTACCTGTTTCACCGGCCGATGGTAATCAACTGTTTTACTGATCAATTGTCACTTAGAACGGAACCGAACCTTATAATGTTAACTTAGCAGGGATCCCCATTACCAACCTCACTGTTTTACCGACTTAGCATGGAACAGAACCTTATAATGTTAACTTAGCAGAAATCTCCATGACCAACCTCACTGTTTTACCTACTTAGCATGGAACAGAACCTAAAAATTACCGACCTCTCTGTTTTACCGACCGATGATACAATGATATAGCAGCAGGAATCTGCATTACCGACATCACTGTTTTACCGACTGTCGGTAACTTAGCACGGAACAGAACCCTCCCTTTGTTGGTGGCCCCATCTGTTGGTGTCAGTAACTTGCGACGGTGGCGCTATCTGTTGGCAAATGAGTCGATAGCCGCCTAGCCCTACTACTCTTTATATATAGAAACCACGCTCTGCTATCAGTGAGTTTCGGTTCTCTTAGAATCGAACAGAAGGGCCTATGACAACCGGACGCCACCGGACGTGTCCTCGGGTTGCGGAAAGATGGTCCCTGCACCAAGGGTTTCTGCTGAATATGGTTACATATATAACAAGTAGTCGCTTACCATTGTCCAGGGAGATGGTAACGAAGGAAAACCCCAATCGGAGGCGTAAAAACCGTGCCGAAAGCTGAATGGCATCTGGGTGAGATGTCTTAAACAGTGACTCTGTAATACCGGCCGACCTTCCAGAGTATGCAGCCTTATCCTTGTATGCGGGGCTCTACATGGATGGACGAACCCTTTTCCCTAGCTGTTCGTGGGAACAACAATGACACCACCAAACCCAGTTGAGGGGTCTAGGTACAAAAGGAGGCAACTCTAAGGCTTGTAAGGTACGAAAGAGGGTTGGATGGCTTTTTGAAAATATAGTTTTTGCGCAGGATAATCGTATTCTCATTCAAAAGAGTCATACTATGTTAATAATTTTTGGAACAGTATTATTGATAAACGATAAAAATTTTTTCAAATTAAAAAAATTTCGGTTCACCAAAAAGATTTATAGAAATAGAAAATTTGAGCAATGGAGCCGAATATCGATTTTATATAAGACCCAATGTACAGATACCACTTTTCGTACATCGAAACCTCCGCAGTTAGCACTGAGCTTGACTTTGTTAAATAATTGTTCAAAAACTTTTAAAAAATAATGTTTCTGAAATGGCTGCGTATCAAAGACATCCGTTGTTATTAGAAAATGCGAAAAGCCCATTTAAAAAAAATGTTGGTTACCCTTTTTTTACTTAGACCCCTCAGTTGTAGATGCGGTTTAAAACGATCGAACGCGCAGATAACCCGACAATGGCTCGGCAAACAGTGCCGATCACCCTAGAGTTCGGGGTGCTGAAAATAAGTTGGATGGAAACACGACAAAGAACTAGTGAAACGCTCACATTCAGTGGACGAATAACTTGCTGGACTGCTGCGGTGCCAGCATTATCCCTGTTCACGGAGGCTTCATAGCGCATATGCACACTCTATGATGCCAGAAAGACCCGGAAATTCAGTACGTTTCGCATCAGTTTTTGAGAAATCAAAAAGATTGGCTGGGTAAGACAGAATGCGTCCCATGTTCAGTGTGTGATTGACTACATAACATCTGGGTAGGCTGTTTATGGAAAGGGTCCGAAAGCTCGTCCAGGAACTGAGAATCTACGATCATACACTGAAAAAGTCAAAGCTGCTGACAATGAAGTAGCACGTTGTTGGCAAAATATGGGTCTTATCTGACGCAAGGAGGAGATACAGAAGAAGGAGGGATGGGTCAGGGAGAATCAACAGTTTCTCGCTGACACATCACACCCCTTCAGCGATCTCCCTGTCTCTGTCAAAAATCCACCCAAGCCCAACGAGATAGAAACTTTTTGGAGAGAGGTATACAAGATCCCGAAAACACTGGAGTTGAAAGAAAATACTAATAATATCATGCGCTTCAAGGAGTTTTTCGATAAAGCACTTAGGGTCACGAAGAACTTTTCCGCTGCAGGACCAGATGGTATCAAGAACTTCTAGTGGAAGAAGTTTACTTCTTCGCATCAACATCTGACCTGCATCTTCTCCTCATATTGAAAGTCGGAGACGACTATTCCGCAGTGGCTGGTGTTAGGACACACTATACTCCTAGGGAAGAAAGGCGACTTGTCCAACCCAGAGAATTACAGGCCAATAAATTGTTTGAACACGCTGAGCCTGTGTGGAGAGAAATTTACGAGCAACATAGCTCAAAAAAAGGTGTAGCAGGCTGATGTAGATATAACAGAATTACTATTTTGAATATTAAACTGTGAAGTCACTAAGTTGATTGAAAATAATAGTAAATGCTTAAATAATTGTACTAATACCAACAGAAAGTTGATATAATCCCTAGAAAAGACTGTAAAGTTTACAAAACACAATAGGAAAGACATTCTTCTTATGTTCGTTCTATTTATTTCTAATTTTTCCTATAAAAAATAGGAAAAATTGCCATGGTCGAAAGAGCAAAATGAAAATAAATTCGCATTCACTGCAACATACAATTTGATATCAATATTATATTTTAAGCTAGAACAGAAAAAATCGTGTTAGAAGAAAGCAGCGCTGGTGGGAATCGAACACGGGTCACCAGGGCAGCTGAACGCAGACTTTTTCTGTGATAAAACAAATTATGAGATTCAGGAATGCGATCATCCTCATTTTTCTAACCTATTTTGCAACCTATGTTATTTAAAGTGATAGTTATTGCAACTATCGTTTTATTACTTAATTTGTGAAAATCATTTCTTCCTAACTTAATTTTCTGTCGAAAATATTAATCTTTTCAACTCTAAATGGCAATTATTAAGCTTGGAGTATGTAATATCTTGAATATTCACACATATAGCGCTATCTTGCGGAATACTATAAGAAGTAGTCATAGTCTTGCTCTCGTCTTTTGTGGGAGCACATGATCTTATAATAAAAGTATTTTTTCTTATAGAAGGTGTATTTATGTATACTGAAAAGGTTTCAGGACATAACATTGGCGACGAAGAATAAAGAATCTAAAAAAATGCGAGGTAAACGTGCGGTCCCTCAGGCTGTAAGAAGAAAATTGTGAAGTGGAAATCGTTGAACTCTGAAACATTAGAAAATATGGTCGTTGGGGAATCGGCAATTTTGGTGGTTGTAACATTGTGATAGTGGAAATTATAAGTCAAGATTTTCTGCAGCAACGAGCTGAAATCATTCAAGAGTGCGAAAATGCTTTAAGGAAAATCATATCACCTAAAAAGTGTTTCGTTCTTCGTGTTTAGTGAAATTGTCGGTAGCTCAAGAGGTAGCCATTTTTAATCCTGTGGTGCTTCGTAGGAAAGGCGAAAATATAGTGTGCTGTAGTGTTGAATTATCGCAACGTGTGATGGGCTGCAAACTAGTCGTAAGGTGCGAAATTGCAGTGGACGTATAAGAAAGCATGAAAAGCAACTATTTTTTCTCAAGAAGTTAAGAAGCCGGGGTGCATAGACAAGGAGTCTTGGAGTTATAATGTTTCGAATAGATCGAGCATCAGAGTCAAGTTGGCGGTGGAAATCGAAAGCCAGTCCAATCCTCAATATCGATATATAAAGTGACCACGGAGGAAAAGAAAAATGAGTGACAATGGAGATGACGGTGGAGAGGTGCCGCCGATTGAAGATTGGCAAATTTATGAAGAACGCCTAGAGCAGTATTTATCCGCAATTTATATTGAGGCGAATAGGAGGGTAGCAGTGTTAATAACTCTGATTGAACAAGAAGCATATAAAGTAGTTAGGGATATATTGGACCCAGTTCTGCCGAAAGATAAAACATATTTACAGTTGTGTGAAATTTTAAGAAATTAGTTTTCGGTCAGAGTGACAACGTTCAGGAAACGTGTTGAGTTTTATGAAGCGAAACAAAATCAAGGTGAGAAGATAAGCGAATTATATGCCTGAATAAAGAAGCTGACAGCAGACCGCAAATTCGGTGACCAGCTAGAAGAAATATTGAAAGACATATTCGGGACAGCTCGGGATAGCTTTAAATAAGGAGTTATCGTTGTAAGCAGTGGAGTTTAACAAAATGAAATATATCCCAGGCAAGGGGCCTGATAAACGAAATGGACGATAGTCTACAGGAAAGCAGGCGCAGACCAAGCAGCGACATAACCAAGGTGGGAAAGCAGAGAATTCATCGGAGTCTGCAAAAAGTGGCAATAATTTCAAGAAGGGATCTAAATGCTTCGCTTGTGGCAAAGGAGGCCACGTATTTGCATCATGTAAATATAAGCAATATAAATGTAAAATCTGCAAACAGGTAGATCATTTAGCAGTAGTTTCTAAAACGAGTAAAAATGATATAAATTTTGTTGACGAAACGGAAAAATTTGACATGTATAACATTAAGAGCGCCAGGGTAATTGATCCATACATGCTGACAATATCGATTCAGGGATCACCTGTCAAAAGCGAAATAGATTTAGGGGCGGGAATATCATGTATTCCAGTCGATTATTTTGAAAGATATCTTAGTAGAGTAGTACAAAAGGAGCCTCGGTGGTTTAGACGATAGCGAGCCAGGCTTCTGTGTAGGTGGACTGGGGTTCGATCCCTGAGCCGGTACCAATGGAAATTTTTCTATGTACTTCAACCGGGGCTCCGGTGGTTCGGAACCCACCTTAAGCTGTAGGCCCCTCAGAAGAGGCTGGTTACGTACCACGGTTTAGGCCCCATGCCTTGGGGGTCGAAGTCGATTTTGAGAATACTCGAAAATGAGTCAGCGATCTCTTTCTGCTTGAGGCACCTACGGAGGACTCTTGCTCGGCGGTGGCTGGCCAATTTCGAGTAATGAACACGCTGCCGAAGGGCAGAGTGGGTGGGGGCCACTTGGCCACGAACACAGTAGAACGTCATTTACTGTGCGATAAGTACGCCCGGCACCTGAGAGGTATATTCTCAGAACGTTGTAACAACGAAACCCACCGTGATCCAAAAACACTCGGCGATGATGGCCGGATTCGGAGTACTGCCTTGAGAATAAACACGGGTGTGGCACAATAGGCTTTATAGCTTGAGCGCCAGGGCTGGAACCTCACGCCCCCGCCTACATTACAAACAAAAAACAACAAAGTAGTACAAAGATCGCCTACCTACCTCGGGTTCCAGACCGCATATGGCTAGAGACTTAATGCATAGCTTTGGAATTAAATTTAATATCCCGGTGGAAACATATAATCTTGAAATAGAGCCAACAGATATTGATTTGATTAGTTCGTTAGAGAAATTCAAAGATGTTTTTAAACAGGAATTAGAAACTTATAAGTACGAGAAAACTAAACTAGAAGTTAACATGGATATTAAACCAATTTGTATAAAAGCAAGACCAGTAGCGTATACGTTCAGAGAAAAAGTAGATGAAAAACTCGATAAATTAGATGAAAACACTATGTTGACAAAAGTTGAGAATAGTATATTTGGTACACCGTTGGTACCAACAATAAATACGGATGGGTAAATTCGTCTTTGCGTTAATTATAAAATAACAATACACAAGTATTTGGAGAATGTTAATCATCCATTACCAAGAATCGAAGATCTCTTTGCTGCGCTCCAAGGCGGGCAAGAGTTTTCAAAGCTAGATTTTCTTAACGCATTTGAGCAGTTACAGCTTGATGAAGAGACAAGTGAATTACTCACATGGAGCACAGGTAAAGGTATATATCGTGTAAGCAGATTCCTATTTGCTACAATAACCGCAGCATCTGCCGTTTTGTTATATTGATGATATCGTGGTTAAGGGCAAAATGCGAAAAGAGCATTAAAAGAACCTGAAAGAAGTCTTGCGAAGACTTCAAAATACAGGATTTAAATTGAACATGAAACAATGTAATTTTTTTCCAGCGAGAAATTCGATTCTTAGGTCATGTGATGAACAAAGAGGGTCTAAAAACTGATAGCGAAAAAGTTGAAGCTATTTTGAAAATGCCTAGACCAACGAACAAAATTGTAGTTAAAACATGGGTCGGCACTGTAAATTATTACTCGAAGTTTATTCCCGATGTGTCAAGTATTCTTATGCAAATGCATGATTTGTTAAAAGAGGGTATAGAAGTTATATGGATGGACGAATACGAGAGAGCTTTTGAAAAATCAAAAAAAGAACCGTATAATCTGCATTGCGACGCATTACAATACGGAATTGCAGCGGTGTACTTCCTAATGGAACCGAACGAACGATTGCGTTTGCATCTAAAATTTTACAACCGGCTGAAAAAAATTATGTGGTGATACAAAAAGAGGCGCTGGCAATATATTTTGGAGCAAAAAAATTCTATCGATACTTGGTAGGGAATGAATTTAATTTGTTTTCTGATCACAAACTTCTAGAAGCTCTTATTGGTGAAAACAAAAGTCTGCCTGTAATGGCAGCAGGTAGGTTGCAGAGATGGGCATTGTTTTTGTCAGGCTGGGAGTATAAATTTAAACACATAAAAGGTACAAATACTGTATTGATGATAGCTTGTCAAGATTACCGATTCAGACTAATGAAATTTATGCGTTTGGTACAGGCTGTGAATATTTTTATTTCGTAGAGAGTTCTATACCCTTCACTGCAATTCAGCTAAGAGAGAAGTTGAGCAAAGATCCTGAGTTAAGATGGTTTACTTGCGTGTACAGAAAAGGGATGGCACAGTAAAGTTCCTGAAAAGTTAAAAACTTATGAAATCAGAAAATCAGAAATTCACATTGATGAAGGAGTGTTATTTTGGGGATATAGAGTTTTAGTACCAGTAAGACAATAGCTCTTGGAGGAAGTACACTCAGCACATTCAGGTGTATGTAAAATGAAATCAGTGGCGAGAGCATATTTTTAGTGGCGATTATTGGATAAAGAAATAGAAACGATTTCGTCTAGATATCATGCTTGTCAATTGGAAAGACCAGATCAGCAGAAGGCAAAGCTAAAAGTTTTTGTGCAAGCTAAGAGTCCATTTGAAAGAGTACACATTGATTTTTTGGATCCGGTGTGTCAAGAGATGTTCCTAATTATTACGGATGGTTTCACTAAGTAGCCAGAAGTGTTTCCAATGAACAACACTACAACTCAAATGACGATTGCTAAACTGAGAGAAAATTTTGCAAGGTTTTTGCCCGACGATACATCTTTCCCCTTATTTAAAAAAGTTTTTTCATTGGGAAAAATTTTTGTTGTTAACTATTGTCTCAATGTATTTTTTTGATGATAAATGGTTATTGAATTTACAATTAAATATATGAATATGTATTTGTTTTGATCCGGATTTCTGCGTATGAATTATTCTTTTAGTCCACGTCACTTTACCCAGAATGCCTCATGGTAATTTGCGGCAATTGAAATTTGTGAAAAATTTCTTAGCGGAAATTTAAATTTATGTTTTAATCAAGGTCCGCCATGTTGACCATTGGTAACTTACTTGCCAGAACGGTAGGTTGAGGAAATTTCTGACTTATCTAACACGTGTGTATACACATACACACACACATATATATATCCGTGTGAATATGGATATATATATGTGTG